>PVKE010015116.1:0-33941 GCA_004027555.1 Craseonycteris thonglongyai
CAGGCAGCCATTTCTGGCCCATTCAGGTCAGTTAGACTGTTGGGAGGGAGGGAGGAATGAGATGGGGCCTCGTGGTGGAAACATGGCAGACTAGGCACACGCTGCAGCAGAGTCCAGGAAAGAGAGCTGGGAATCTGTGCTCACCCAGTACCAGTCTACCCCCTGCTAAATCCATTGTCAGCCCTCCATACTCACTGTGCAAACAGTTATGCAGCCAGACATCTCACTTACGATGAAGGCGCTGAGGGTAAACAAGAATGGACTAAGGGGCAGGACACCCATGGGCTGAGCAGTGAGGGAGAACTGGGAGTTTCATCTCTGAGAAAACCACTTTATCATTTGAGCCAAAGAAAGTATATTAGGTTTTGGTTTGGGATGGAGAGGAGGGAAAACCACACAAGAGAGGGGACAGGGGCATTTATAGTTCATAGGCAAGGACTCTTATGTGACTTTCCAGGAAACTCTTACTCTTGTTTCCTCAGCTATATGAAAATGTCCCTGGGAAGTTGATAGAGAACATTATTTGAGATAATGAATCTGAAGCACCCAGGGGTGTGTCTAGCACACAGTAGGCACCCAATAAATGCTAGAGTTTTTTAGATTTGAGTGCACAAAAAATGGAGTACCCAGTTCAGTGAGGTGTCCCTCTGTCTACTGCTTAGTCCAGATACTTGGGTACTTTTTTTTCCCCTTTTCTGGTTCTTGGGATGTGGTTCTCCAATTCTAGGTGCACAGAATTACCTCTCACTCCCAGAAATTCTGATTTCAGTAAGCCAAAGGTGAACCCCGAAATCTGCATTTCCTTGCCAGGAAATTTGGGGTAGGTGGTTCAAGGGCTGAACTTTAAGAAATACTGCAGAAAGGAAATGTCTATATCGTAAGTGAACTTTTCTCATTAACAGTCATATTCTTCCACAAAATCAACACCGTGCTACTAGGAATACAGCTTCTCTTAGTACTTTGTATATGGCATTCATGGGACAGGGAGTCTGGAGTGGGAGTGATGGGAGGCAGGCGAGGTGATGGTGGGAGCTCGTTTGGTCATAAAAGCTTACGTGGAGCATCCGCAAGCCCAGTGATGACTTCTCCCCTCAGATGAGTAGCTCACCATTTGGGCAGCATCTGTGGTTGTCTCTGGGACCAGAATGTGCAGACCAATTGGAGACACTGAAACACTATTAATAGTGGGGATGGGTGAGGCCAAGCTTAGGAAGTGTGAAATGCTTCTTCAGGGAGCTGACAAATCCTTTGAGAGCCCAGGTCCTCTCAGACTTGAACTTAGTCATCTTGGCTGCCACCTCAGATGTGACCTCTGGTGCCCTGGGTGAGGCCTGAGCCTGGCCACAGATGACCCACAGGCAGCTCTCCCAGAAGCTTCTCCTCGTGCACCTTAGACTCTTGGTTTTCCATGTGTCATATTTATTGGAATTTTTTTTTTCTTGATTACAGAAGAAATATACAATCATCCTAAAAAGTGTTTTTTGAAGATATAGAAAGGCACAAAAGAAAAATAAAAGCCACCTGTAATCCTATCATCCAGAAATAACCATTCACATTTTAGAGTTAACACACTATGAGCTTTTTCCTATGCATATATTTGCATAAACTTGCATACATCAAATTTGGATTGTACCTAATCCCCTGCTCTGTAACCTGCTTGCCTCACTTAACAATATATAATAATTTCTCACATTATCAAATGGTCTTTGACCATCACATTTTTAATAGCTCATCATATTCTAGCAGATGGATGCACAACAGTTTAATTTGGACATGTAGGTTATTTCTATTTTAGTTTTTATTTTACTTGGCTATTATAAATCTTTTGTATGTCAGTTATGGTTTTTCTTTGTATTAATTAAGAGAAGCTAATTTTTTAGGTCAAAGTTTTGTTGTTGTTGTTGTTGTTTTGAAGTGGCTATATTGTATATATCACCAAATTGTAGGTATTCAGGTAACTCATGAAGGAGGTGTGATGAAGACCAGGGATCCAATCGGGCTTCAGGGCATGGAGCTGGCGTGTAAATGGAGGACTAGCTACCCCTCGTTCAAGTTCTGACACCACAAATGTGCATTTGGTCAAGAGGGGAATGTTAGGAGGCTCCCCCTCCCCCTGCTCCACCCCCCAAACCTCTAAGGGTCCCTTAATGATCCACAAAGGAATTCTCTTATGCTCAATCAATTTTAGAGATTCTAAGCAAATCTTTATCTGGCCGACAGCAATTATTTCTGCAAACCAGACTTTTGACAGAAGTACATTTAACTTTTTTAAAAACAGCATTTTTATTGCATGCTATTATCATTGTTACTTATTCAAATGTGTTGATTGGGGAGTAGGTGGAAGGCTGATGTCTGCATTGGCATGGCAACCAGTGACTAATTGAGATACCCTCATAGCCCGTGACGGCTTCTTTGACTCACACGGGGCCAGAAATGGATTTTTTTTTTCCTGCCTGTGTGTCATTGGCTTATGGTAGAGAAAAGGTTTCCCACTCATGATCTAACTCTTTTCTATTCTATTTATCTTTTCAGTTTGTGCCACCTTTGGGACTAATCAGTTTAGCGAGTTTACTTTCCACCCTGTGAAGTCAGCTTTCTTTTGATCTACAGTTACTTCTTTTAGGATGTACAACATGCTCCCTAATTATTATAATGGCTAATATTTATTGAATCCTTACTATGGTACCAGGCATTCTGCAAGGTACTTCATATTATTTCTCTTAATCCTTAAAGATACCCTAGGATGTGGGAGCTATCATTACCATCTTATCTTAAACAGATGAGGAAATGGAGGTGGCGGTCAGATGGCTTGATGAAGGATACAGAATTCACAGGATGAGGATTTGAACTTGAGACCCTGGAGGCAGAGAGTCTAACCACTGTCCCACCTGGCCATCTAAGGCATACGGGGTCTCCTCCTTCTGTTGTGGGGCTTTGGGGTTGGATGAACCAGTTCACAGTCAAGCGCAGCTTTTCTTTCACATGACAATCCTGGTACGTGACCTCTTTCTAGGCTGGAAAGTGAGCACATCAGTCTGTTCTTGTGTAAACGTTCATTCCTCTATTTGCCTGGTTTAGCAAACTCTGGGAATGAACTAAACTTTTCCTCTCCTTTCTTTTAGTGACACAAATAGTAACTGAACTTCACCAACTCGCAGTTCCTTCATCTGTCAAATCTAGAAGCTAAAAGCTAGCTCACGTGAGGATTGTGGAGATGACATGGGAAGACCTCTGTGAAAGCCCTTCACATAGGGCCTGGCACCCCGTAGGGGCTCAGTGAAGCTTCCTTCCTTCTGTCTCCTATAGGACTTCCGACGGTAGCCAGTCTCCACTGTTGAGCTTCTGCACGACACTCATCTCTGCATCTCCATGTTCCTCCAGAGGATGGGGGGAGACCTGACACTTCTTCTGAGGGCTCCCACACCGACCTCATCGGGACCCGTGCTGGTTTGGCTCCTGGCCTGGTTCTCTGTCGACTCATGGTGCGGGTGTGTGTTTAGTTCTATGCAGTTGTACCACACAGCAAATACCTGTGACTAGTGATCCAGTCAATGATACCAGGTCAAGAGCTAGAACAGCTTCACTGAGGAGGTGAGGCTGATGCTCCCACCTCTTAGTACGACTCCTGTGTTTGAAAAATGAGTGTATGGAGAACAGTGGGACAAGAGCAGAGAAAACCAGAGTTTTAAAGTCTGTCCTGAGGACTCTGAAAATGCGGTGGACATTTGCAGATTTGGCCCACCAGCATCTACATCCCCTCCTGGGCAGAGCTTGCATTTTGCTCTGGAAAACCATCCTGTTCCCACTGTCCAGTGATGGGTGCAGGTGGGTCAACTCCATTCTGAGCTTTGAGGGTGGCCACCAGACTCAGGCCTGGCCTGGCCACACGTTCCATCCCCCTGGTCACAGGCATTGGTCAGTGATGGATGTATAAACCAAGCAGGACCCAGCACGTTTTATACATCTATTGCTAGAGGTGTTCTCCTTTCCCCAGTTATAAGCTTGGGTCTTCTGGGGGCCACCAGATAAAGACGGTCTGGCTGAGAAAGAAATCACCACTAAATGACGGAGACAGGAAATCAAGCCTACAAGACTGTGTATGATCTCCTGGATCCAGCCATGCCTGAAATGTCACCACTTTTGGACTCTCTGGCTCAATGAGCTAAAGAATTTTAACTTTTCCTTGTGACTTAATCTGGTTTGAATTGGGTTTCCCAACACTCGCTTTTAAGACTCTTTATGTCCTGATTTACCTTAATTCCCAGTGCTAAACAGGGTAACCAAAGGAGGATGGTGGGAGTTCACCTCTTCCTGAAGTGTAAATGAAAATAGAGAGGGACACAACACACATACACATACCTCTGTGTATGTGTGTGTGTGTGTGTGTGTGTGTGTGTGTGTGTGTATATATATATATATATATATATATATATATATATTAAAATTTTCCCATCTGCCTAAACCCTGTTAAGAAACTGTCTACCTGGAAAAAATCAGGCATAAAGCCCAAGAAAATGCACAAATTCTTTTTTTGCCCTTTCCTTTGGTTGGGTTTTCTCATACTTGTGAGAAAACTTTCAAATCTGGAAGAAAAAAAAAATTATGTAGAGGACTCTTCATTGCTGACAGCTTATGATTATAAGACTGATTTCACTGGCTAAATTTTGAGCCTAGTAAGTAGGAAGGTTGTAGAGAAAGCTATAATATGAACATAATTCTCAGGCTTTTGCATTGTTATCTTACCTCCCAAGGGTCTCCAAACCAGTTACACGGTTATGCAGGTAACTGCCGACAGATCGATGCATTTTTCTGCTTGAAAGAAAACTGTGTTTGTGTGGGATTGATGAGATATGCAAATGAAGCCTCAAACTTTGGAGCATGTAAATTCCAGTATTTTAATTTCCCTTGATATGGACAGATACAGCCCTGGGAAGCTTCTTTGGGAGTTTTGTCAGCTGCCATTTACAGAGGATGGGAAGTTAGGCAGCAATTAGCCGAGGAGTGGGAAGCACAGTTTGGGGTGGCTATAAAGTGCTAGAACATGTTAGCACCAGCCACCCCCAAATGCACAGATCTTCCCAGGGAGCTACTTGGAAAATGTTAGCAGAGAGGGCTAAATTGTGAAATTACACGTTGTTCTTCTGCTTGCTCTGAAGAGCGGCTACTTGGCTGCTATTGTGTTTCTGAAATTTACTGTAAGGAACATTTATGCCACTGGAAACTTAATGGTGGCCTGTTTTGAAGACTTATTATAATTTTTGAAGACTTGTCATTTTTATGGGAAATTATAGTTGTTTTTCCAAACCTATTTCTTTCCCTCCCTCCCTCCCTCCCTTCTGTCTTCCCTTCCTCCCTTTCTCCCTTCCTTCCATTTGTACAATTAACTAAATATTTTTTAAGTTTATTTATATTTTTTTCAATTGAATTTGACATTCAATGTTATTTTTATATTAGTTTCAGGTGTGCAGTGTAGTGGGTAGACACATATAATTTATGAAATGATCCCCCCAATTTGTCTAGTGCCCACCTGGCACCAGGCATAGTTATTACGGTTTATTAACTCTATTCCCTCTGCTGTACTTTACATCCTCGTGACTATTTTGCAACTACCAATTTGTGTTTCCTAATCCCTTCCCCTTTCTCATCCTGCCCCCGGAGCCCCCTCCATCTGGCAGCCATCAGTTTGTTCTCTGTATCTATGAGTCTGTTCCTCTTTTGTTTGTTTGTTTTTACTTTGTTTTTTAGATTCCACATATAAGTGAGATCACATGGTATCTGTCTTTCCCTGTCTGAATTATTTCACTTAGCATAACACCCTCTAGGTCTGTCCATGTTTTGACAAATGGTAAGCTTTATCTTCCTTCCTTCCTTCCTTCCTTCCTCTCTTTTTTTTTTTTTTTTCTTATGGCTGAGTTGATGGTCTATGACTTCAGCAGGTTCTTTCTCCTCAGTTGTCACTGTGTTAGTAGCAATATGGGCTGTAGTTCTGAGGACAACTGTGCCCGGCTTGGCTCTGGCCCTTATGACTGTAATCGTGACATGTTGCTTATCTTTTTTGAGCCTTGCTTTTCTTATGTGTAAAATATGATACTAATACTTATTTCATAGCTTTGTGGTAAAGATTTAAAATAGAGAATTGGTTCATCATCCTTTTGTAAATAAAAACACACTAAACACATGAGCTGTTATTTTGCATAGACCTAAGATTGTGTTCTAGACGCCCCCTAGTAGGTAGTCACACACACACACTCCACAAGATCAGCTATATGTTGGGAGACTGTGACTTTTATGGAATAAGTTTAGTAAAAACGCAACGAGTAGATTTTTACACTTTGGGGCTTAGCCATTGAAAATAAACAGAAGGGACCCAATTTTGAGTATGGTAAGGATGCAAAAGGTTGTGAGTCTGTCAAAATTCTGACAAGGGTTAGAGGAAGTTTCTGGAACTTACTTTGAGGTTCCGTCGTATTGGGTAATGCAATGGAAGAATAGCAGTGAGCACACCATTTGGGGGGGCCGATCAAGCCGAGTTTGCATCTTTGTCTGTATGGCCTCCATACATTTCCTTCCTCACTGCTTCTGAGCAGTCACGTTGGAATTAGAACACCGGAGAGGGTTAGCGTGAGGACTGAGATAACACCGGGAAAGCTTTTAGCTCAGAGCCTGGCAAGAAGTGAATACCAAAAATGCTATTATTTGAGGAAACTTGGGATTCCGAGAGAGTTAAAGAAAAGTATTTTTTACATGGCAACAGAGGAAAATAAAGACACATAAAAACTACCCAAGGTTTGTCAGCAGATTAGGCTGTATCTTTTCTGCTTTCAAGTTACTATTTTCTCTCTCCTTCATTGTCACCTCACCTGCTTGTTGCTCTGATTTTTCTATGAGCCCTGAAACCCAACAGGGAAACCCTGTGGAAATAAAACACTTAATGATATTTCCAACTTACAGAAAGCTTTCGAGAAGAACAGCCCCGCTCCGGGTGATGCTTTGCATTAAGCCGGTGGATGAGGAGTCTCCTCCCAGCAGCGAGGCTGTTAGATGGACGGTTTGAACAGAGGGCAAGTGGGGGACACTGGATGATTCCCAGATCCAGCCGAGTCCGGTCTTCCCAGGTCTGCTTCATCATGCTGCTGGAAATAAATTCCCAGAACATAAGATTCTTCCATTTTCAGAAAAACCGCCCCAAAGCCCCACATAAATGTTATTTGGCTGATTAGCGTCTTTAAGACAGTCAACACTGTTTCCTTGCCATTACTACAAAGAACCAAGAGTTGACACTGGTTAAATGGGAAATATTTTAGAAATACCATAAGCAGTATTTTTAGCATTTGAGCATAACCTCATCTTAGGATGGCCAAATGCCATCTTCCTAGCTTTCTTTCTCACTCCAACCATGGGCTACAAATCAGATTTATATTGGTGAAATGATGGATCTTTCCATTGGTTTGAGGAAGAAACAAAAACTGTATTAATTCAACTTTATATGCACAGTACTCAGTACAATTACTGGCTAATCATCTGTATGAGCAGATAAGTGTAAGATTTCTCAAAAGAACAGTGTTGCTTTCAACACAAATGCTAGCTAGTTAGAAAGAGTTATATACAGGTAAGCAAACAGAGATCACTAAACACTAATCCATACTAAGCATTTAGTGAGAGCTGGCTATGTGTTACACATTGCTAAGTACCATAGATTAAGGAGACCAGATTTTAACATTGGTAAAGCGGGACACCATTGGCCGGGGGGAAGGGGGTTCTTGACTAAAATTTTGGTCCATCTCCCGCCGTTCCCTAGCTTGTCGTGCATTCTTTCCCAAAATCGGGACTTTTTTAAAACGCCGCAGGATGCGGGACAAATTGTTAAAAATCAGGACTGTCCCACCAAAAGCAGGACATCTGGTCACCTTACCATAGATACAAAGTCAAACATGGCACCGTTCCTGCCTGCTTGAGGTTCACGAGGGTCCTACCTGATAGGAAAAATGCAGGTCTTGGTCAAGGTTCTTGGTTGCAGACAATATGATCCACTCTAGCTAGTTTAAACTGGAAGGGATTAATTAAGGCTCATAAATATCCCACAACATTATTGGGAAGAAACAGGCTCTAGGCTGAGCTTCTAGGACTCCCCCAAAACAGACATGCTGTCATTGCCACAGCCAGGAACCCCTGAATGAGCGAGCCATCACTGACATGCTAGCCCTATAACCACACCACATCTGCCATTATCAAGCCAGCAGAATGAATGGTCCAGGTTCTGCGTCTTTTCCTGGGAAACTTAGACCTGAGCCTAAGTCTTGCATGAGTGTCCTGCCTGACTAGCAGAATGTGAATCAAGGGAGATGTAGGCATTCTTTGATGGCAATTGAAGATTTATACCATGTGGAACTACTAGAACATGCAGAAGCTATTCAGAAGCTTTTGGGCCGCTGTGAATGACAGTTGTTTACCCAATGGTTAAGTGAGCAACTACAGTATAAAATGAGAATGGCGGGATTGATGTACACCCAGAAAAGGTTTAAATAACCTAGAATGATGAAGCCATCATGGAAGTTAATTTTCTTATTTGGGCCTTGACTGAGTAGGATTTAGCCAGGCAAAGAAAACATTCCAGTGACAGTCAGCATTTCAAAAAATATTCAAGTAAATGTGAACCAACTGGCTTTGTGCTACCTACTGAGCAAACAGTGATGAGCAAAAAGACCCCATGCCATGCCCTGATGGGACTCACAGTCCAGGCCAGCGGGAGAAAAGCCACAAGCAGTTACTAGAAGGCTGAGTGGCCCTGACAGATACCTGACATCATGGCGTGATGCTTAGGGAGATGCTAAAGGTGGCCTTCTTGTCTTGTCCTCACCCTACCTGTTTAGTGGACAGTGCATCCATCCACACATCAGCCAGTGGCCTCTGCGTTAGCAGAGCAACCGTTTCCTCAAACAGAGACCACGGTGATCAGCTGCCCAAATCTGCTTCTCTCTTTCTAAGGACTGAACTGGGGGGACAGTGAGGTCATTCATCCATTGATTAATGGAACTAGAAGAAGAAAAGACTTGTGCCATGTCAGATAGTGGGAGCTAAGAGGAGCCAGGGGAGAATTCAAGTAACATGTGAACTGAAGACACAAAATCTACGAGGTACAGGAATGAAGCCCCAGCCCCGGACGCGAGAGTTCATCAGAAAAGCAGGAACTGTAGAAGTTGAGGCAGCTGGGACTGCGTCTCAGGGACAGCAGAGGAGCAATAACCTTCTTTAGGGGCAGGGAGGGAGCCCCGTCCCGGGACCTGTGCTGGATGCCCCCTGTGTCCTGGGCTTTGCTCCAGTCTCTGCAAGGCCTGGCTGGGTGGCTGGGCCCGTGCTCCAGGGAGGTCTCATCGCATTCTCACCTGCAGCCTTTCGCTGCCATCCTGGGACAGAGCTGCCCAGCATCTCCGTTCCATGCATCATCGAACACACTGGAAGTGGAAAGGTCTGGAATTTGGCCAAGCCAACGTGGAAGGGTAAACACATTTTTCTTAACATGAAAAGGGAAACCAGAGTGAAACATGAATTGATAACGATTTAAAGTTAAGATTCAGTTGCATTTCAGGTGTATCAATATATTTATTTCTTACTGAAATGCTAAGTCATGTTTATTGGCCTGAGCTGCCGTGAAATCATGTTCCCAACGATGAACAAAACGGCATGGGGCATCATCACACCCTCCTACTCCAATCTCCTGTGACCTTCTGGCTCCCGTCCTGAAGATGAAGTTTGGGGCATGAAAGCCGGCGTCACCGGGAAGGCAGAGAGTGGGAATGCGTGTTTTATTTGATAATTATAAAGGAAACCTACTTGACATTCACAACAGTACAGTCCTTTCTGAGCCTCTGCATGTAGTCAAATGCTAAACACATACCTGGTGCTCTTAAATGCACACTGATTGATCATGTTTAAAGTCAAAGAGCGTTCAAAGAAAAGTTTTTGCTTCTGTGTGTAGTTAGATTGGAGAAAGAGCGTTCTGGGTTACTGTCCTAAGTGGTGGAGCCTTATCCTATTATGGGAACTTGTTCTTCAGCAGAGACCACTTCTTGACCCTCTGCCATCACTGAGCCTCAGTTCTGTCTGCCTCAGTTTCACCTGTTCCTGAGCAGGAGGAAGTCTAAGAGGCACAGATGGGCAACCAGGAGAGAGGAGGAGTCAGAGCCCCAGGGTCAGGTGAGGGCCAGACCACATGGTGACCCAGCAGGAGCTGGAGTGGATGTGGAGATACGAGGAGAGCTGGGGCATGGTCATTTTTGCATTCATTCATTCATTCATTCATTTATCCAGCAATGATTTAATGAGAGTAAAGATATAGAAATAGAAGACTCAGTCTTCATTCTCAGTTGTTACAGGCTCAGGAGTCCAACCATCAGGGGGACTGTACGAGGTGACGTATACAGGCAATATGGAGGAAAAGCTCAGGCTGGTTAAAAAAAAAAATCAGTGCCAAGGAGCCCAGGCAGGATGTCCATTAGGAAGTCTATTACTATTAGAATCATTAGCTAAGAGCTATTTTTTCTTGAGCACTTACTATGTGCTAGGCACTGTGCCAAGCACTGTCTTTGCTTTTCACCTTTAATCCTCATAATCACCCTATGAGGCAGGAACTTACTAGGGGAAGGACATGGAGCCAAGGGAGGTGAAGCTCTAAGTCACTGTCACACAGCTTGCAAATGCTAGGGCAGGTTGGCTCCCACAGCTGCTCTCATGGACCTCCAGGGCTCTGTTCACATCTAGGTACACAGGCATCTAGAAACACAGCCAATTCCCATCCCCTCTTGCTCTGATGGAAACAATGACTAGAATGCAAATGTGCTGTTTTCACCACGCCCAGGATCAGCGGCACCTTGGGCTAGGACAGGAGGATGGGACAGATCCCACACTGGGAGAATGAAGGGTGCTTTGGCTTTCTGGGGTCTGGCCTCCCACCCACAGTTCCTGCAGGATGTTCTGGATTCTGCAGTAAGTTCAATGGGTCCACACAAAACAGGGTTGAGGCAGAGGTGAGAACAACGGGGGTGGTTCTAGATTTGAGAGCTTTCGAGGTTTCCTTTCAACAGTTACATTCCTGAAATGAGAGGTGAAATTGTCAGAGAAGGCTGGGTACATACGGATGAATCTTGCTGAATGGGACATGGTGAAGAAGTAGAAAATTGAAGGGCTCATTGTTAGCCACACAAAGGAGCAACCCGTGCTGGTAGCAAAAAGAAAAATAGGGCTGAATGTCTTTGAGACTAGGGAACTAAGTCTTAAAGATATATATTTTTTAATGGATGCCATGGTTTTTTTACCTTTAGGATTCCCATCTTCACTGAAATCTGTGTCTTGGTCCCAAAGTTTTGTTCCAGTGGGGATATTCTATCGAATGCCCATTGTAAAGAAATGGACTCATTTAAATAAAATTTAACATTAATGTGATCATCTTTCTTTTTTTTTTAGAAAATAAAGTGTGTTGGGTGATCATCTATCTGTAAACTAGAAACTGGGGGGCTGGTTTGTCTTGATCAATCATGTGACCATTTAGATGCTGATTTATTTCTGTGGCTTTTCATTCTCCTTCCCTCAAAGTCTTCCCCAGCCGGCTTCGCTGTCATTCCTTACTCAGCGCTGCTATGTTCAGGCCTGCCTCGGCTCTTACGACTGTGGGCGGGACAGAGGTGTCTCCAGTCTAGATCTTGCCTTCTTGTGCTCCAACAGCTTCTCATGCTTCAGACAGTGTCAGAGGGGTTTGGCAAAGGGAGCCAGCCTTCCCCTGAGCGGCTCCGCTCTTTCCTCCCTTGTCCCAGAAGCCCCATAGACGCACTCACCTGAGTCACCTTCTCAGCTCTCAGGGTGCCTCTCACTGCACTGCCAGTCTCACGACTGGGGCTGGTCCTTCCCACACCTTTGCTGTCAGCATTCTGAGTGGCCCTTTCTTAGATTCTTGAACTAGAAACAACCTATACCAGTCAATGATGGGCATTTAACAATCAAACGCAGGCACATTAGGACCGTGAGATCTTATTTCCTACCTATCAATGGGCAGATTTTTAAATGATCGCATGTGGAGTCACAGGATACATACACGCTGTCATATGAGTGTGTTGAGCATATAAATTGGTGTGCCGTTCCTGGAGGGCAATTTGACCATGAATGTACAAGCCTTTAAGACCCTGTCATACCACTTGACCAAGCAATTCCACTCCTAGTAAGTCATCATAAAGAAATAATCAGAGATGGACAGGAATAATTACATACAAAGTGTTTATCAAAGCATTATTTATATTATTTTAAAAAGAACAAAAACGGGGACTGATTAAGTCAATGGATCATAACTGCATACAATGGAATATAATGCAGTGGTGAGAAGTCATATTGCAAAAGGGTATTTGATGCCATAGGAAATCATTTGTGCTAAACTTGCATTTGTGACATGTGACACCTCCTCCTGCCCCCACTACCCTGGTCCAGAGGTCTGTGGTCTAGAAAATTAAGACAAAATCAGTTTTTCCCTATGTAGTTAAAAAAAACAACTGTAAGTGAAAGAAAGGCCAAACCAAACAGTCTCAGGAACAAAAGGCACTGAATTGGCTAATAACCCAAAGGCAGGGCTGGGTTCAGTTGAGAACCCATCTAGTAGTTCCACAGTGTCAGCGCGGATCCACTTTCTTTCTGGGGGAGTTATTTATCTCTCCCCCCATTTTTTCTTATGAATTGCCTTGCATTGATCGTTGACAGGGATAGCTGCTGATTTTTTTAAATTCATTGTGGTGACACTGGTTAGTAAAATGACATAGGTTCCAGGTATACAATTCTACAGTACCTCATCTATGTGTTGCATCTGATTTTTAATCTCCACAAGGAAGCTGGTGGAGTGGTCCCTTGCTTCATTATCCCCTCAGATGGAGTGGGAGGCAGAGGTTTCTCTGCCTCACAGCGAGCTGGTGGCATAGTGAGGCTTTTTTTCACTTGATGGCTGCACTCATTTCACCTTTAGCTCATATCTTCCAGAGGAGGAGAGAGAAAATAGTTGGTAGTTTTTGTACAAGATCTGGGATCAATGCTCTCATTTGCCTAGACTGTCTCCTTCATGTGAACCCTGACCTCATCAGTGAATTTGAGGGCATGGTTGGGGATGCCTTCATTGGCTACAACTTGGTCACAAGAGGTCGAAGAAGGAATCCATGCTGAAGAGGAGCCCACCAAACACATACTACAGAAAGAAAAGACAGTCAAGTAAATATGGAAAATGTGAAATAAAGTTACTCAGATTTCTTCTCAGCCTTAAATATGCTAATGTGCGTTATAAACCACCATAAAAAAGGTAGAAAGAGGGAGGCTATAATATGTAGTGCTTTAGGTTGAAGGCTGAGACTTCAGGACTCTCTTCTGACATGGCCCAAGACAACTCTCTAAACAAGACTCTACAGCAATGAATCATGGGTGAAGCCTCACCAAATTCATAGAAGAAAATCCTCATCAAAGCATTTAACCAAAAATCTTCCCCAGGTTATGCTACCAAAAAAAAAAAAAAAAAAAGGTTTGCTTTAGAAAGCAACAAAGTTTGCTTTAAAATGGAAGAGCTAAGCACTGAGGTCAGAAAAGACCAGCACCTGAGGAGGACTTAAAAGCAAGCCAAGACCAAGACCATCCTGAAGAGCAGGCTCGCAGTTGAGTAGAGTGGTGTCCTACCAGCTACACTTCCTCCCAATCGCAAACTCTCATTACAGCAGTTATGAACAACTCTTATCCTGAGATTGATTCCAGAGAGCAACTTGCTAAGGAAATCATGGCTCCAGAGTCAAGAATCCAAATTTGGTTTCAAAATCAAAGATCTAGAATCCATGTCCACATAAAAAGAGAACTTGATGAGCCATTAGAATAGAAATAAGACCAGAAATAAGATCTCTGAGATGAGGGAGTTCCAGATACAGAAACGACAGCAAATGGCACCAATCTCACTAGCAGCTGTGTCTTTTCTCTGGAGCCCAAAGAGGACGGACCAAGAGAATAATTCAGTATATTTGATGTCATCAGCCTTTGCGCCAAATCTCTCTCATCCTGGGACATGCCTTCTAGACATACCTTCAGCTCCTCGAGAAGATGGTAAACAGAACTTCAGGAGGCAGGCAGCTACAAGGTTCCACAATGCCTGGCTCCACAGTCCAGCAGATGTCAAGGAAAATAAAAATAAACTTATTCATATCCAAAGAATATATGGTGCTTTACACAGAGCCAAAATTGTATACCTTAAATATATACAGTTTTTATTTGTCAATGATACCACAATAAAGCTGGAAAGAAGAGTCATTAAGAAATCAAAATCACAATGAAATACCCTACTTCACATGCATTAATGTAGCTAAAATTAAAAAAAAGACGGGAAGCTGGGATGGCTCAGCGGGTTAAGCGCTCGCTTTGCAGCCCTATAGCCTGAGGATTGAATCCTGGCCCCGACCCATGCAGACCCATGTGCTGAGCTGGGGTGTGGCCCCCAGTTCAGTTCTTGCCGGGGCCTATGTGGGAGGCTCCCGGCCCAGTTCCTGCCCTGCGCAGCCCTGTGCCCACCTGTGGAGTGAAACTATATGGAAAACTAATGCTGTCAACTATGGACATTGCTCTGGGCCCTCCCCCTTCTCTCTGTCTCTCCCTGTTTGTCTCTCTCTCTGTCAAAAAAACAATAAAAATAAGTTTTTTAAATAAAAAAGACAATAACAAGTGTTGATGAGAAGAAATTTTAATCCTAATACACTGTGGAAAACAGTTAAACACAGAGTTACCATATGACCCAGCAATCATCCTTAAATCTATACCTAAGAGAAATGAAAACGTGTGTCTACACAAAACTTGCACATGAATGCTCATGGCAGCCTTATTCATAAAAGCCCCAAAGTGGAAACACCCAAATTTGTCCATCAGCTAGTGAATGAATACACAGAATGTGGTATCGCCATACAATGGGATATTATTCAGCTATTAAAATAAAGAATACCGATACATGTTAAAACATGAATGGAGCTTGAAAACTTTATGCTAAGTGAAAGAAGCCAGTCATGAAAGATCACACAGTATATGAGTCCTTGTATATGAAATGGTCAGAATAGTCAAATCCATAGAGACAGAAAGTGGATTAGTGGTTGCCAGGGGGTGGGGCAGGGGAGGGAGGAATGACCGCTAAAGGCTATGGTATTTCTTTTTGGAGTGATGAAAATGTTTTAAAATTAGAGAGTGGTGATGGTTGTGTAACTCTGTAAATACAATAAAAAAAAAACTGAATTGTACATTTCAAAGGATGAACTTCTCGGTATGGAATTATATCACCATAAAGCTGTCCTTAAAAAAACAAACCAACAAAACAATAAGCAAGGGTCAGCGGTAAAAGAATGTGGGCATAAACTGGGGGTGTGTTCAGAGGTGTTGAGGTTGGAAGTGTGGGAATAACTGGGAAAGAATAAAGATGAGTGGGAATGAGAGAGTGGGGGTCCCTGAGTTCACCCCCATCCCACTCCATCTGGTCCAACTGGTCTGAATTCTTTCCACTGTCACAGTGTTCTTGACTGAGGGGCCAATTATATCTTGCTAATTCATCTGCTCCTCTTTTTAAAAATAAACTGTATATTTTAGAACAGTTTTAGACTAACAGAAAAATTGTGAAGATTTTGTACAGAGAGTCCCCACACACCCCACCTGTACCTTTTCCTCCACTTGTAACATCGAATATTAAATATGGTGCATTCGTCACAATTAATTAACCAATACTGATACATGACGCCTAACTGAAGTCCGGACTGTATACAGTTTTCCTCATCTCACATCCCTTTTCTGTTCCAGGATCCCGTGCAGGACACCACATGTCATTTAGTTGTCAAGTCCCCCAAGGCTCCTCTTGGCTGTGACAGTTTCTCAGACTTCCATTGTTTTTGATGACCTTGGCAGTTTCAAAGATATTTTGTAGGTATTTTGTAGAATGTTCCTCTACTGGGATTTGTCTGAGGTTTTGCTCATAATTAGACTGTGGGTATAGGATTTCTGAGGGAGGTCATGGAGGTGAAGTACCATTTTTATCATATATCAAGGGTATGTATTATCAACATGACTGCTCACTGTGAATGTCGACCTTGATCACCACCCGGCCGAGGTAATATGTGTCATTTTTTTTTTCATTTGTAGAGCTGCTCCTTTTCTGTTCTTTTCCATACTCTTCTCTTGGGAAAGAAGTCATGAGGCACAGCCCACACTCGGCGTGGGGAGGAATGCCCCGTTTCCTACAAGCACTGTTTGCAGCAACCCATCAATTATCTGCAGTTGTTCTAGAAAAGAAGATTTATCTTTTGTCCCCCATTTATTTATTCACTCATTTTTAATATCAGTTATTTTCGGTTAAAGTCTAAAGTACAATTTTATTTTATTTTGTCATTCAACTTGTTCCAACTTTGGCCATTGGGAGTTCTCTCCGTTGTCCAGCTCCTATAATGGTGGGTGTTTGGCTCTGCTGAGCCTTTCCTTACTTTCTGGCAGTGCAAGATGAGACCCCATTCTTTTTTATTACAAAAAAAAATTCAATCAGAGAAGTAGAGAGACTATTACAAAGAAACCTCACCTACTCGTCTCCTGGATTTAACAACTGTTAACATTTTTGGACATATCTACCTTATCTGTTTCTGTGTTTATGTCTAACAGACAAAGATTTTAAAAACATAACCACAGTATCACTACCACACCCAACAAAATTAATACTAATACCTGCATATCACCTATTACAAGTCGTGCTTAATTTCCCATCTTTAAGAAAAGCATTTTTACAGTGGGTTTGTCCAAATCAGGTGTACAATGGGTTTGGCTAACTGTGTGGTCATGATGCTATTTAAGATGTTCATCTATCTTCAATATTATAAACTAGAGTTAGATCTAGGAGCTTGGCTGTATGTCCCCCAAAGTTAAAAACACTAAAACACCCCGAATCAGACTTTTCATGTTGATGAAACTTAGTACTGTAGCGCAAGCCTGTCCAGCCCCACAGCCCGCGGGCCCCAGGATGGTTTTGTAAGAGGTCCAACACAAATTCATAAACTTTCTTAAAACATTGTGAGATCTTTTTGTGATTTTTTTTTTTTCTAGCTCATAAGCTATCATTACTGTTAGTGTATTTTATGTGTGGCCCAAGACAATTCTTCTTCCAATGTGGCCCAGGGAAGCCAAAAGCTTGGACACTCCTGCTCTAGAGGAAGTGAATGCCCTGCAAGACCCACATATAGAAAGCAGCACAGAGGGCCCCAAGGGAAGGCGGTGAGGGTTGGATTTAAGCCTTTGAAGAATTCACAGCGGGTGATTCCCCATGCAAATATTATACCTGGAGAGATATAACCAGGCTTGCATTTCACTAGGGTTGTGATTGTTCTTGCTTGTGCTCTGGTTACCAAGTTCTGCAGATTTTTATGGACTGCCCCAATTCCATTTTTTCCCACAGCCCTATTATTTGTTAACGTGGCATTTTTCAGAACTCAAGAGTTTTTAGCCATGTACACATCACATTAGAGCAGAAAAGCTGGCACATCTTTATGGAAAAGATTTCTGGAAATCTCAGGACGTTTGGTATCTCTATGTGCAAGGCCCCTCCTACCGTTTCCATTTCTGCAGCTCCTGGCCGTTCTCTTGAGAGGACGGCTGAGTCAGTGGCTCTGCCGGTGGTCTCCCCGGAAGGGTCCAGGCTGGAGGCTGAGCTCAGGTCCGCTCCTCAGCGCCCCTGCCTGCAGGGCCTGGCCTGGGTTTCTAGCCTCTCTTGATCTCCCCGGCCCTTCTTCAGCTACTCCTGTAGGCCCTGTCCCTCAGCCTAGGCGACAGGACTGGTTTCTTTCACAAAACATTACGATCAGCGGCCTGACTGATGTCCAGGACAGCCTTTGGGAAATGGTACTTGTGACCAGGAGGCCCCGCTGAGAGCGGGGGCCCAGGATGCATCTCACTCCTGCAGGCAGAACAGTGGAGACAAGGCTGCCTGCGGGGTTTTCCCAGGATCCGTTTACGGGGCTAGGAAAGGCCTTTTCTTTGAGTTTCCTATACTTCTCTGTTTTATTCCCTCCCCGCCACATGCCCCATCAACGTTTCAACAAGCGATTGCAAAAATTAAATTTTAAATGTACGCTCTATAAAACGAACGGAGAGCACTGGGTGCTTTTAGGAAGAGGATGGCTGGAAGACAGGTGTGAAATCAAACCATGATGAACTGATAGAGCTCCAAGAGGAAGCACTTTGTGTGATCGGGCCCGGGCACCCCACTTTCCCACTTGGGGGCCCCATCTCCTCCCTACTCCCGAAGCCAGGGCGACATCACCATCAGCCTCGTTTGGTGTGTGGAGTCAGGTAAAGAGCTTGGTGTCAGGGCTGCTCCTGCTGCTTTGGGAGGGAGTCCCTGGAGAGGGTCTCAGCCATCCCCTGGGCAGGGAAATTTGGGTAAGGTGACCAGATTTTAACATTGGTAAAGCAGGACACCATTGAACAGGGGGGAGGGGGTTCTTGATTAAAAATCTGGTCTATCTCCCGCCGTTCCCTAGCTTGTCGTGCATTCTTTCCAAAAATTGGGACTTTTTTAAAATGCCGCGGGACGCGGGACAAATTGTTAAAAATCGGGACTGTCCCGCCAAAAGCGGGATGTCTGGTCACCTTAATTTTGGGGAAGAAATGTTGGGCTCTAGCTGTGATTTTGTGGCCAGGCCACTGCCCCACTGCCCCCTACTCCATGATGGAGGAATTGCTGGCGTGGTTTGTGCCAGATCCCTGCAGATTCCATCCCAGCTACGGTCCCTGTACTCAAGGCTTCAGGAGGTTCTCGACTCCAACAAGCTGGGAAGAAGAGATGAGAACCTCAGTCCTCACTGCCCAGAACTTGGGATGACCATCAACTTCCTTTTCCTCCCAGCACCCCTCTCTCTCCTTCCTCTTGCAGTCCTTCCAGGTGGTTCCTCTCCTGCTTTTCTGAAACTCCACTTCCTCCATTTCTCCAAACACTCTGCCCCCTCCCTCGGAGATCACATGCCAAGTTTCTTCTATCTTATACCTTTTCCAGCTTCCCAAACTTCCTGGAACCCGGCAAAGAGGGGCCACCTTTAATTCCCTAAGTGGAGGCTCCTCGTCTCCCATCCCCATCACCAGCTGTTTCAGTGAGTTTAGGCAAACGGCAGCCATGCACTTAGTTTCTGTTCGCTCAGTGGTCCAACAGACACAGAACTCATTTATTTCTCACACTCCTTGTAGAAAGGGGCTCCTTGTGAGGTGGCTATTATTACTGCCATGATTTTAGGTTGCAGAGCAGGGTTCATTCCCAGCCCATTGAGCCACAGTGACTCCTTTCCTTTAAGACCTCAAGGCATCTGTATCTTTCCCTGTCAGCTCAGATCCGGGGGGCCCTGGCCCACTCTGCAGACCCAGGGAATTGGGGTCCCAGTCCACAGCCTGCCCACCTGGTCGTGCTGGTCTTCCATTGCCTTCCAGCCCCAGGGGAGGGCCTTTCCCCCCAGCTCTCCCCAGGTTTGCCCTGACGTTTCACTCACCTGATGGGGGAGGGATCGGTGGAGGGTGTGGAGCAGGGCACGTGACAGTTCTAGACTCAAGCCTGGTTCCCTCAGGATTTTCAGAGCAGCTGCTCGGAAATAAAGTTTTATAGGGTGGGGTGACAGAGAATTGGACAGTTTATTCCTTACCAAGCTCCTCCTGGAGCTGCAGGGTCATTTGGTGCCACAATATGTCTGAGGAGACTTATCTTCCTCCGGGAGTTCAAGATCTTTGTCTGTTCCCCCAAAGTTGTGCCTGGAACACAAACCAGCAAGACAGTCCTCGGGGTGTATCCAAAGTCACTGAGAACCACACGACTTCAGGGTGGCCAGATTTGGGGGACACGGAGCAATGTTTTTTTCCCTCCACATGAATCTCGCTGAAGCGGGTGTGGCTCCCACCCCCTGACCTCCCATGAAGCTTCTGTTGTGCAGCTACCATCCAGCGTCCATTTGGTAAAAATCGCTTTTTTATGTATTGGCTGGCAAAACACTCTATCAAACCATTCTGGTTTTCTCTGAAGATAAACGGGAGGAAAAACCCAAAAGGAAAATTAAAGCTTTAATGTAGTCTTGCAGACTTCCGCTTCATTTCCCTGTAAATTGAGTGCGATAAAACACAGCGCTCGCCGCCTGCCTAAAGCAGCCGCATCATTTCCTTTGGTGCCGGGAACTAATTCTGAAGGATAAGACTTCTCACCTAAGTCAAACAGTGGTGGGGGGCACCCATACACTAACTATGTCTTCCTTTACTACATCTCGGGTTTGAACTCCCATTTGCTTACCATTTAATGAACACCAGTTCTTGAAAGACCAGAGTAGCTGGGAGGTGGGACGTTGGGATAGTCAAATGCTCTCACTGCCAGCACTCATCTTCAAGGTCTCTGCGTTGTAAATAGACTGTGATGGGAGAGTGAATGACTCTTTTAAAGGCCCATGAATCACTTTTGAGCAGTACCTGTACACTTAAAATAAAAGCCACAATCCAGCAGAAGACTTGGGTTGTGCTGCAAAAAATATTGATAATAAAAACCAAAAAAAAAATTTTTTTAAAGGCTTTCCTAGGTCAGGTACCAGGCATGACATGCCAGCTTCCGTCATTGCCTGTTGCAGAAGCTACACAATTGAAGGCTGTCTGTTTCCCCAACTTTGGTTTTCCTAACACTTTCCCCGAGAAAATCTCCTTCACTTTCTTCATCGGTGTTCACCCTTTGTTTCTGAGAATCTTGAAAATGAGGAAGAGTGGAGGCAGGGGAGGGGGCCGCCTGGGCCTAGCTCCTCATTTCCAGGGTCTCCCCCATTTTAACACTTTACTCCTGGAAGGGTGCTGCTGGGGGGTTAGCCTAAAAAGAAAAGGCCTTTCAAAGTGAGAGGCAACAAGCATTGATTCACTATCAATAGGACTAGCTATGCAGGACACGCTGATGCAGGCAGAAGCCCAAAGCATATTGGAAAACAAAGGCAAATCCATCAACAAAAGGAAGGCATTTCTATTGGTGCAGATAAACTAACATTGTGAGGCAAATTCTGATCTGTTTTTAATTTACAAGTGATAGCAACACTGTATCCTGATTAATGACAGTGGTAATGAAGTTATAAATCTTAGTGATAACGTATAACTGCTTTCTCATTCTCTTTGCAAACAGTTCTTTGGGGCACAATGTTGCTTTGGGCCCAGCCCTGTTTTAACATTCTGAAGATCTGAGGCATAAGACTGGCGAGGCCATGCCTCTGGGACGGCAGTTCTCGATCCATTTTAAAGGGGCTCTGTTTGTGTTATTTTGACAGGTTAGTGACTCCGATGGCAGATGATCTCGCTATAATTACAGCTAATAGTGACCGTGATTTCACTTTACTGTGACTTCTCAAAGTGCAATATTTGAGATGACGGACCACTTGGGTGAAAGGCCTGGAGGCTTCGTCCAGGTTTTGATTTGGCAGGTCCGGGGTGGGCCCTGAGGGTCCACACTTCTGAGGAGCTCGCTGGGAAGGAGTGTGCTTTGCTGGTTCGAGGAGCATGCTTTGAATCCCTTTACCAGGATTACCCAATTTCAGCTTCATTTCAACCTATCAGTCAGATATTCGTACAGAGGAGGCCCTTACAAGGACAGTGACAGGCCGGAGGCCACCTGGCCATGAGCAGCAAAGGCTGCGTCTGGTTCACTTCAGTCTGATGCCGCGGCCTGAACACACGACTGAGGTACATACCGCCTCCCATTGCAGGAGGTGCTCCAGGGCAGAGGAAAGCAGGCCATGAATTTGATGCGTTGATCTCAGTCCAGAAGATTCTGTGGCAGCTCCTTGTTTTAGCCAAGAAGCCCGCTCTTTGTGCACCCACATTGTCAATCAGGGGGTGCCTCCGTCCAGGTGTGGCTGCGTTGCCCCAAGGAGAACACAGGCTCAACGGGTCCTCCCTGGGTGCCTAACCCAGGCCAGCGTGGGACCCCAGCAAGGGGAGCGAGGAACTGGTGTGAAGAGACCTCCCATCACATCTCCAGAACACATTCCGCCGCCTCCCAAAACAATATTCTTTGTGTTCCTTTGGGTCAGAATACTCAGACGCAATGCCAGACAGGAGAGGGAACTGGCACAATATACCTTCTCCAAGGTGTTGAAATAGCCCACTAACACTGTGCACCAATAAGGGGGACCAAGGGGAGAAGCCACAGCACCTGGTTAAGTGTGTCGCCTTTGGAGGACGACTGCCTAGGTGCAAATCCTGCCTGGACTAGGGGTTAAGGGCATAGGTAATTCACATCTCTCTCTATGCCTCAGTTTCCTCACCTGTAAAGGAGGAATGATGACCAGTGACAGCATCCACCTCGTGCGCTTATTGTGAAAATTACAAGAACGAATTCACGTGAGGTGCCTGTTGTGTGATTATCCCTCCAAAGAAACGCAAGCTGCCATTAACAGAAAGCGAGAACAGCCTTTCCGAACGTGCCCCCTGATGGTGTGGGTGACATTTCTTTTTCCTTCTCGTGTATTTAAAGCCAAATAGCTAATTTTACTGATTCTTCCCAATTGGGAATAATGGGAAAAGACCTGCCACTCAACACAGTCCACAGTCTATAACATCTGAAAAGAGTCAGCCAAAGTCCAAAGAGAGAGAAACGTGTAGATGTGAATTAGCATTTATACCAAGTATACTTCTGTTTACACATCTAGTCTTGAAGCTATGTAAATTAAGACCCTCTCCTTGGACAATAGCTGTGTGTAAGGCAACATTTGCAGAGCCCTGGTCCTGCTCTCAATGAAGGACCAAAATGCAAACATACTTGTAAAGTGGAAACACACTTTTCTTTCCTAAGGGCCCGTAATCACGGCAAAAGCTATTACTCGATCACATAATTAACCTTAGGAAAAGAGGTGTAAACAGCACAATTCATGAATTTGTTAATGGGTCTACTTCATTACTGATATTAGCCCAAGCTGATCTGTTGTTCTGTTGATTATCTTAAGTTCTCTACTTTGGATTTCTTCAGGGTAAGCAAGAGAAAAGAGTGAAGAAAGAGATTTTCAACAGTTTGAGCATATTCTGTGGGTGATTTTTTTTTCCTTCTTAAAGGTAGACATAACGTGAGGGAAGCTACTCTCTATCCTAGTGGGTTGGACCTCTTGAGATCCAGATTTCCATTCTGTGCATCGATGAGCCAGATTGCGTTACGGATGTGGGAGGCCACTCCCCACCCCGGGCAGTGAAGACATAAAACAACCAGTAATGCTATCGGCAGTCATGCTTCCAGGACTCTGAATCTCAGTCAATTTAGTTCTAATTTATTTCCCCCGTTGCCACGAGTCCTTAGCTGAGGGGAAACAAACAGAAACACTAGGGTGTGTGCAGGCTCTGTGGCTGGAGGAGCTGTGTTGTCAGGGGTGAGGGGCTTCAGTGAGCCCAGAACCAGAATCCCTCCTCGAGTTTTCAAGAATTATACTCACCAAACCAGGAGACCTGGATTCTAAGAGGACATGTCACCGCCGTTCTCTCCCTGGTGTTTCTCCTGCAATGTGGTACACCTGTGTGGGTCCTCGGGCCTATGTCTCGAAGCAGATCTACACTTCAGAGAGTCTTTCATTAGAGCCCTGGTTATGAAGTAGAGTTGCTTAATTAAATTAGACCCAAGACCCCTGATGGTTGCTTTAAAAAAAAAAAAAATTCACTGAGGGTAGTGATACTAGGCCTGATGTGTTCACACGTAACCTAAAATTCCGAGGATACATCTCATGAATAGTCACTTATGACTTCAGAAAATTAAGAAGCTGTCCACTTCCACAAACAACTGATTTCAGTTGATAAGTGATGGTTAAATAGTTACAAAAGAAACCCCACAAAAAACAGAAAATCTTGCTCGTGGTCCCTGTAGTTGCTTTGAAAGCTTCAGGAATCTTGCTGGGAGAGAGGCTAGATCATCAAGCAGAAAGCCACAGTGAAACGGATGCAGATGAATAAATAGTCTGTGGCTACCGGACCTGTGTACCACTCACTGCCACAGGCAGACACCAAATGTCTGCAGTTTGGGGCCTTTTGGCAACCTAACCGGTGTTCAGAAAGATCAGCCCATCTGTCATTTAGACCTTAGGACTCAGCCCCAAGAGCTGCGCTGACAGCAGCAAAGCCTCCACCCCACCCTTGGCCCTGCAAGCCGGGGGGCCTCTGAGGCTTAAACTGGTTCTAAACCCTTTAGCGAGCAGCCCAGGCAGAGGAGGATGCCACCAGCAACGCCGACTAATCTTTTAGCAGGTTTGGAAGGTCAGGAGTGACTCACCGTGATGGCACACTCTGGGCACCAATCTGCACCAAGCTAACTCCCACCACACACTAAGCCTCCCGGCATCCTCAGAAGTGTGCGTTCACCCTTCGCATTCCAGTTCCCAGACCTAATACAGGCTCAAAGAAGTCCTGCCAACTCACTGCGTCTGTTCTTCGACAGGCCCCAGTCTGGCCTTTTGGAAATTTTGATCAAGAATTTCAAGAAGAAAAATAAGAGCTTCCAAATGAGATAGCCAGAACTTCACGTTCCAAAAAGTTTAGTCATTTTCATTTTGCTGAGAAGTTATTTCCGAGTACAGAAAGCGTGGCCGGTAGCTAGTGGGAGAATCTGGAAGTAAAACCCAATGCTAGTTAGATGATGGGAACACAGGTTGAGGAGGGGAGAGGGGTTATATTCTTGGGCCTCAGAAATAGCTGGTCCTCTGGATAAAAAATACTGGGGGCTACAACTCAGTCTGTCCATCCGCACATGCCTAAGTCAGAATCTGAAGTCTGAAGACCTGGGTCCTAACTTGGTCCAGATCTGAATGTAAGTTAGTTTTCTCCCAGAGACTAAGTGAGGGGGTACTAATAAAGGGCCCTTTAAGCTCCTGTGAGCCAGCACTGATACTGGGCATCATCTCCTCCATCCTCCAGAAGCCTAATGAGAGCGGATTACTCCTGGGGCCCCTTTTACAGAAAACAACGGAGACAAAGAGGACCTAGGTCATTGGCTGCCATGCAGCTTGCATCCTAACCTCTCCTTTGCTGTGGAACACCTGGTCATAAGACCAGGTGACTCATGGGGACTAGCTAGGACAATGCCTCGTTAAGGATATTGACTGGCATGGGTAAAGAAATGTCATTATTTCTAAAAATAAAATTAATAAAAAATAATAATAAAATGCCTTATTGATTTTTTTGGCCTTGCTTTTAAAATACTCTATTTTTAGCAAAGTAATGCAAAAACATAAAACATATCAAAATGCAGTAGCCATCTCCTTCCAACTACAAAGGCAAACACTCGGAGCTCCTTTAGCTAATTCTTCTGATGTGTATCCTCTAACCTTTTATAATGCGCTTATCCTCTTATGTCTTTTTTTTTTTAATTTTAGACATGAATAAACTTCTAATTATGGTAGATGAGGATCTCTCTTTCCCTCCAGCCACTTCCCTCCCCTCCCCTGCATGCATTTTAGCAACAGCATTAATCAGTATTTCCATTTTTATGGCCACATAAATATGGTTTCTTGCAGGGCTAGTGTACTATATTTATGTTTTTCCACATACTATTTTAAATTAATAATTGCCTCGTTTTTGTCATGGCATAGCTTTTAATATATTGAAAGTTTAAACATTTTTCTAAATGTATCATCGGACATCCTGAATCCTCAGATTTTTCTTTAAATGGTCTGTCATGATAGCGAGATGATTTAGCACTTTCTTTTGTATTCTTAGGGTCTTTCTTCTGAGTCCCTCCTGCTCTCACCTCCACACACAGTTCTTGAGTATAAATGGCTATCTACCATCCGGAACTCGCTTCACCACTTTCCCCATGTTGAAATCCCTGTTTTTTATCTACCATGTTTTTCCCTCTTTCCTGGTTTATTTCACTGTTATGTTGGACAACATTTTCCACAAGTTTCCTAAGAGTTTGTAAGAAGTAGTATTCAGAGTCCTTCCATGTCTGGAAATGTCTTTAATCTCCCTTTCGCCTGATTAATAATTTGGCCAGGTGAACAATTCTAAATTGAAAAGAATTTGCCCTTCAAATTTTGAAGCGCCTTTGTCATTTAGAATCTGATATTGCTATTGAGAAATCTACAATTCTGATTCTCATTGTTTTTTTACCTTGATTTTTCTCTCCATGCATTTATAGGGGCTTCTCTTTAGCCCACGTGCTCCAAAATTTCATAATAATAAATTATGGTATAGATTTTTTTCATTCATTTATTCAAATAACACAGTGGGCCCTTCCAATCTAGGAATTTTGTGTCATTCAATTGTTAATTTTTCTTGTATTAATTTTTGAATAACTTATTCTGCACTGTTTTCTTCTTTGAGATTGCTGTTTAAGATGACAGTTGTCTCAGACTAATCGTCTAAGCCAGGGGTGTCAATCTTTTGGCTTTTCCCTGGGCCACATTGAAAGAAATGTCTTGGGCCACACATAATATACACTACTGATGGTTAATGAGCTAAAAAAAATCTCACAATGTCTTAGAAAGTTTACAAATGTGTCAGGTTGCATTTAAAGCAATCCTGGGCTGCATGCAGCCCACGGACCACAGGCTGGACAAGCTTTGCTCTAAGCTTTTTATAGTTTCCCTACTCATTTCTATCTCTTCTTTTTACTTTTGCTTTCCTTAATTTTTATTTTTCATTGAAGGTATTTATCTTTTAAAATTTTGATCACATTTTGGTATACCGTATTTTCCGGCGTATAAGACGACCGGGCGTATAAGACGACCCCCTAATTTTACAGATAAAACATAGGTTTAGGCCTATATTCGCTGTATAAGACGACCCCCCACTTCGGAGGCTGTAGTCTTATACAGCGAATATAGGCCTAAACCTATGTTTTAACTGTAAAATTAGGGGGTCATCTTATATGCCCGGTCGTCTTATACGCCGGAAAATACGTACATTGAAGCTTCTTTTAAATTGCATCCTGTCCCTGTATTATAAGATGCTGTATTTTATCTTGGTGAGGGAATTCATTATAGTTCTTTGCTAAAAGTTTATTTCATGGATTTTTTATTTCCTTATTGGATGTATTTCTCAGATGTTTGGTGATGCCTATCTGTTCATATTTCAGACAGTCACTCAAACGCAGGTAGGAAGCTGTGTGTGTGTGGTTGGGGCTCTTTGATGAGGCGGGGTGGGGGGAGGCAAGTTTCTTTGGAGGAACACTTGCCTCTCTGCCCAGGGATATGGAGACATTTTTCCTGGGTTGTTCACTTCTCTGCAGAGAAATCTTCTGGTATATACTAGCCCAACCTGGGAGGTGAGGGAGAATGGCAGACTGTAACTGAATTTCCATTTTCCACAGGTAGTCCCCTGGCTACAAGACGAGAAAAGGAGGTGGGCTCCACCCACTGCGTATGCTTCTTCTTTCAATCAGCCCCTTCCCCAGTTCTCAGCCCCAGGCCTTGTCCTCGCATGCCACACGAAAAGGAATGACTCCCTTCTCATTTTGAGCTCTTTCTTCCCGGGCACTTTAGGTTGTAGTTTCTCTCACGTGTTGCCTAGAGAGCACTCCTCCATCTGCTTTCCTTCATCCAGTTGTTGAAATCTTTTGTCTACTTGATTTTCCTTTCAGAGTTGTGCCTTTTTTTTTTTTTCATTTCTCCACTGTATGTAAGTAAGTCTTTGAAGACAGATGATTTGTCATTTTAAACCAGGTTGCATATTCCTTTCTAATAGGGGAGATGCTCTTGTAGGCTGCTGGCACGTTTTGGAAGGTTGTTTGGACATAGTGTTCTGGAAGTCTTCCAGTTCTCCCCTTCCAGATGAAACTTGAAATGATGGCCTGAAAGACAGTCACCAATTTCTTGATTGTTAGTGGCTGTGATAATACTCAAGATGGTTACTGCTCACTGAGTACGTAATTAGCCAAGCCCTGCCCTGGGTGCTGCACATCATCTCATGTAATAGGCACAACAGTTAACTTTCTTTTACAGGTGATGGAAAAGGTTCAGAAAGATAATTTCGAGTCACACAAGTAGCTGCAATGCAATTTGAACACAACTGTCTTTCTCATGAATTATATGGCTGCTAACATTTACTAAGGATGTGCTGTGTACCTTCTATGTGGTCCTGCCTCTTCTCATGACTGTCATAAGAAAGTCATGTTTCTCATTTGCCTAAAGTGATCTGAGAAAAAAAAGGAATCTGGACTACCAACGCATCACTAATTTGTTATAATCCTGATCATTCTCAATGTTCACCTTTGGATCTATTTTGTTGTTTTCTTTAAGAGGGTCCTTAAGTTTATAAGCTTCTGGTCCCTAAAACTCAGACTCGGCCCTTCCCAGAGGTACAGGCAGTTTTACTTTTAATCTCTGTATCTTCTGTACACCTGCTGGATTTATTTAAACTACTCAAAGTCATGCTACAGAAATGGAGCATCCTCAAACGGAAAGGTTCCTGGTGGCTGGGGACAGCACATCATGCTGGTCGCCTTTAGTAAGGTGTAAGGGTTTGCTAAAGTCTTAATGGACATCAACACAAGTGTAAAAAGCCTTGCAAGTGCCCTTCCTCTTGCGGCGAGCAGTGGTTTGATGTCTCTTTTACATAAATCTATGACCCTCCTAGAAATAGGGCATATTGGCAATATATTTTTGTGGTCTATTATATTTAAATTGATTTGCAAGAGGGATTCTAACGTAATTTCGCTTTTGCAGAGCATGACTGCTGCAGCAAAAGAAAGCCCGAAGAGAAACAGCTTTCATAGGTCTTGCCACAATAGATTTTTCCAAAGCAAAGAAGGAAACATCAAAATGTCCACTCACTTGGTTCCCTGTCCTTAAAAATCCTGGGGAGAATCAGATCTGAAATAGACACTCTATTTTTATACCCAAATGCAAACTGGGAAGTTGCCAGCCTTTCATCTCAGCACCAAGTCTTCCCAGGAACTGGATCTAGAATTTATTTGTACTTGACACTTTGGGGAAAGGTACATTCTGAGTTTTCAGTTTTTGGTACTTTTCCGTTCCCTGAAGAACCTCTGAAATTACCTTCTGAGATTTCTGATCTTCGCCTACAAAGAGAACGTGGCATCGGGATGAAGTTGGCACAAACTTCACTCATTTTGGCATCACTAGTATTAATCGGATAATGAGACATGTTGGCTAGTGAACAAACGACGCTATGTTTGTTTGTAATCCAAATCAATGACTGGGCACCCTAATAAAAGGGAGCTGGGTACAGCCACTTTGGATCTAGCTTAAAATCGATCTCCTGGGCAGTAGAAAATGCCCAAATCGCAAACTGTGCATCAATTTTTTAAGTTACCATACAAATGCTCATATAGGACTCCCAGAACATTGTGTGAACCCAAACAGAACATACTCTTCTGACAGAGAAGTCACTGATCTATCATGGAAAAGACTTCAGAAGTCTCCTCTTGGCTGCCAACATAGTCCTTTTATATGTATGGCCCATTCCTCATCTTATCACGGATGAAGAAGAGAACAGCTTTAGGGAAATGATGTTATGATTCACTGAGAATAAGAGGATTATTCCCAGACTCCAATACATTCTTATATCTGTGTACACACACACACAATCTTCCAAATGCATGAAGGCAGGGAACATTAAAACAGCCTGCCTCAGAAGCGTTTATTCAAATTCATCCGGCAACAACACTAAACCACTTTTACTATCAGTAGAATTACAAATGGTGCTACCAAACAGGAGGTTCTCCCAGAATAGCTGTAAAGGACAAGAAGGTCGAACCCTTTATTGGCGGAAGAATCTAATAGAGTATAGGTTGCAATCCTGATTTGGGGGAAGAAGAAATGATGGATAGAGGGAAAATGAATAAAGCTGTGTCTGAGGGAAGGAGTCAGGAAAACATAACACGAATCTGCTCCTGCTATGCAAAGCTGCTTGCTTCTGGTTTCAGTACAGAATGGGAGGAGTAACGGGAGAGGGAGTCGGGCCAGCTCCTTCGAGGCGTCTTCCCCTCCTCCTCCACACGTTTGTTTCACAGCGTGCAATGAGTGACTGCACTGGGGACAGGTGTGCAGAAAGCAGGTGCTGCCCAGGTCGGGGAAGCTGCCCTTGAGCCCTCATTCTACCTTCAGGGAAGGGGAAAGCACAGAGGTCGTTTTCTGTTGTTTGATTGTAGCCTTTAATCAATTCTGAGAAATAGAGACTTCATATATAACCGACTAGCTCAAAAGGCATAAGTTGCTTTAAAACAGTTAATAATGAAATGTCAATTACTTTTTGAAATGAAGTAGGTTGAAACATTTACTTAACCATTTGGTATGCACTAGCCCTTGCACAATAATTAAATAGCTGTGCTTATTGAATCTCAGTAAGTTTGTGTTAAAATTATAAACAATTCCAATGAGAGCAAGAGTGAGAATGAGTGTGTGAGAGAGAACTTTCTTTGTTCAGTTCAACTGTGCACCTGTCACAGACTGTTAGGGGTTACTTTTGTGTCCTAATTTTAGCTTTAGTTTCAGGCAAAGTTTGATCTTTGGGAACTTGTGACATCTAAATGTGGCGCCTGCCTATATTCTGATATGAAGCTTTAAAAATTCAGTTACATAAGGTGAATTTCTTCATTAAAGGGGCCACAAAGCAAGGTTCCCTTCATGACCTTTCCTGCTACAATGACAGTAATGTCTTTAGAATGAGGTTAATATTTTCCTTTCAGGAACAGATCCACTTTTATAAAGATTATTCACTTATTCATAAAATGATATTTAATGAACACCTAAGTATATACAAAAATCACCATTAAGTGCTCCATACCATTCTGTTTCACAAGGTTTCTGTAAGACTCAAATGAGATTTGAGTCCACTTTTAAAAATATAAATTGCTATAGGTGTGTGTGTGTATATGAATATATATAGAGAGAATATATATTCTACTTTTATTACATACCTCAATGACTCACAGAAATATTCATCTGTTCCCAAATATAGAGTTTGTAAGTATCTGGGTCTATTTTATTAAACTTTTAATGGTAGCTACCATCTACTGAACTCTAAGTGCCATCAGTGTGCTGTATGCTTTATAACATTTCATTCAATCCCTATACTAACCTAGGAGGTGGGTAGTCTCTACATTCTAGAAGATGAGGAAGCATGAGCTCAAAAAAATCTGATGAAGGACCCACAGTTATTAATAGAAAGTAGTACTGTAAGAATTGGAACTTGAATTCAAGTCTACTTGTCTGCAAGGCCTGTGAACTCAGTCTATTCTACAATGTACACTTAGTTTAAAGATGTTTTTCTTCAATTATAATACAGTTAAAGCCACATTTATAGTATGAAAAAATCAAGCTGTTTTAAGGCTACCAAATAGAATTACAACTTTTTCTTCATCATTCAACGTCAGCAATACGAACTGTTGTAATGCCTCTGGCCTCCGCCCTGGTTTACCCCAAAGCAGGCGGGGCTGCTCGCGCCTGTGCTTCATGGCCTGGTATGACTTTTGCCTTGTGTTTATGTAATTTTTCTATTTTTTTCCTTTAGCCTGTCACTTCTCCCTGATGGTCTAGTGCCTATAATGTGCTGTGGACTTATAAACCAGGTAACCAAACGTGCTGGGACGGTTATCTAAGGCAGTGGTTCTGAGTGAGCTAGTTTAAATTCAGATTCTTAGGTCCCTCTCCGAGATGCTCTGATTTAGTAGTTTGGGGAGAGTGAGGCCCAAGGATTCTTGCCGTATGAGTAAAGAACATATACGAGAAATCTATTCATTAAGTAGCACCCATTTTTTAAGTTTTACATTTTCATCTATGGCTTGGATAGTTGACATTACTCGAGATTTTGTACACACACACACGCGTGCACATGCACGCACATATAGAAAGGGAAGGGAGAGAGAATCGGCTATTTGGTAGGCTATATAATTTGAATATGTGACTTCATTTTTTTTTTTCATTTTGATGTATTTAAAAAAATGACAGAAGAGCCTGAAATGACCACAAAATAACTTATTTTTCCCAAAACCTTGCTTTAGATTGTCAAATTCCAGGTTTCTTTCTTCTCAATCTCTGGTACTCTACTAGTTACCTGGTTTCTGACAAATTGCCTAACCAGCCTAAGCCACGGTTCTGCTCTTATCTTTAAAACAGAGATAATAGTACAGCAGATTCTTGAAGAATGTCCTTTTGTTTTCATGTTGACAAGGTGCCAAAGGAACTTAAATCTTGTTTTATCAACTAACCCTTGTAAAACTGGTTTTGTTAAATGTCGGTTCACTTAAAGTTGCGGAACCCATCGATATTATTAAGGGAGGACTTACTGTACCTACTTCCCAACGACGGTGGAAACTTCATAGAGAACCCATAGAAAGTTCCCGGTAAGTACACAATATGTGGTCCAATTTTTAAAATGAACTTTTTTATAGGAATTCTAGTTGTAACTATCACAAAAGTTTGATGACTCTTTGAGGGACCCAGATTTCAGATTTACACCTCCCAGTGTAATACAGAGATAAGCACAGTGGAGTGTCCTCCCTTAGAGTCTAGGGAGAGAGGTAAAATCTGCATTTGCAGCACATTATTCTGAGTTTAGTTGTATAAAAGAGGCCGAAAAGTACTGATTTTCATGTCACCATACCGGGTATGCAAAGAAACCAACTTGCTATTTTAAATATTAGAAACAAATCCTAAATATTTATAATAAAGCATCATCACCTTGGTGGAAGAAACAGGCATACTAACATGAAAAAACACATTTTATTGCACTTAAGTTATAAGAAAATAAAATTTCTAAGTGAATCAAACCATAGACACAATCCCTTTAAAGGTTGTTTTCCTCCATCATGTCAGGTTGTTACATAACTAAAATTAACCAACTTGAATCTGATTGTTTTAAATCAGACTATAAATAAAACAAACAAAAAAAATAAACAGGAGGAGGAAAAAAAGATCGCCTAGGATACAGTGTTAAACCACTTTCACAGTTCAGCTTGAGTTGTGGCTCTTGGAGAATGAGGCAAACCATGGGACTCTTTCATTCATTCCCTTTGTTTGCATGTGACGCCTTTACTACAAAAACTGAGTCGTTTCTGCTTTGTCAGTTACTCAGAGCAATCAAACTGTAACAGTTGTTTTCCCAAATACTGTAAAACACTAAGACTGACCAGCAACTTCATTTTAATTTTGTGTTTTATATATTTTTAAAATATTTTGTCAGTTTTATTATGTACGTTCATCCATTCACCACAGCCCTCAAAAAGAAAAGTTTCTCCACAGAACAGGCGGGAATAGCTCTGTTCCAAGGAATGTGTTTTAATTTTTGCCCAGATAAAAGAAAATAAGCTTTGCACACACTCTCAATTCTTTACTTGCAGGCAAACTTCACTCTTTATTACCTGAAACTCTCCCATTCTCAGCCTCTTAGAGGCACAGATGGTTCAAGTTTCAGTGGCAAAAAGTCTTTTTTTTTTTTTTTCCATAACCAAACTAGAGCAAATTTGGAATTCAGTCTGGGACTAAAACGTCACAGCAGAAAAAAAAAATAAAAAAAAATAATTTGCTTTTTTTTTTTCTTTCATTTAGCAGCATAAATAAGTTTGGCCACTGGGAGTACAGTACAGGGGTGGGACAACAATCCCGTATCTGAAGACCTACTTCTAGCACCAGCATCAAGAATTAAATCCATCTCAGGACTCACAGAACCTAGGACAACTTGCCACCTTTGAGCAACATAGGCATTGAAGAACGTATGTGGAAGCGACAGGAAATAGATTAACAGAGGCTAATACTGTGATTGATTGACACTGGCAATGGTTGGCAAAAAAAAAAAAAAAAAAAAAAAGAAGCTTTTCATGATAACTGTACAAAAACAATTCACAGTAATATTTTCTTTTTTAGCTTTTCCACTCCAGAAAAATGACTTTTGTTGCAGATGCTCTCTAATTAGAAAGTCAACCAGTACTTGTTTTGATGTTA
>PVKE010015117.1:0-33927 GCA_004027555.1 Craseonycteris thonglongyai
ATCCTCGGTCCTCATGGCCTCAAAGCGAGCGCTCAACCCGCTGAGCCGTCCCGGCTTTCCCCTAGGGAGAGATTCTTGAGGATTTTACTCTCTGCCCATTTCTTTTGACTGCACGCCCTCTTGATAATTTATTATATTCACAGCTTCAGCATTTATATTATTTTGTACTTACCTCCAAACGAGCTTCTACCCACTCTGTGGCTGTCCAATACCTCAAAATTTTATGGTTAAAGTGAAGCTCATTATTTCTCCCAAACCAACTCTTTCTCCTGACTTTCTGTTTTGGGCAGTTGATGGATTCTGTTGAAGTCAGTGATGGATTAGTAAACTGACTTTTTGAGGGAAAGAAGAGTCCTGAATTATAGCATGTGTTCATTTCCACAGTGTTTCCATATCCCCACTGTGGCGAATCTCAAGCTACCAAAGTGAAGTCACTGACTACAGAGCTGGGAACAGACCAATACAAAGCAATTCCAGCAAACCACTGAACCATCCTCCAAATTTCTCAAACTCACACCTTTATAATGACCTTTTCCCTCTCCCACACCTTCACCATGACATCTCCTCAGGTGTACAGTGCAATTTGGTCTCTGCTCACACAGATTCTGCCATCCAGCCTCTCCTTTCCATTTTGCCCACTGATATCTACCTGAGACTATCGTTGTTTCCTCCTGTCCTGCCACTGTCCGTCCATCTCCTAACTATTCTCCCCACCTCCAGGCTCTTCCGTTACCATTACATGACTGGAAAATTAATCTTCCTAACACTTTTCACATTGCATTACCCAAAACCTTCAAGAGTTCTACTGTTCATCGAATAAAACATAACTTGGCATTCAATGCCTAATTTATAAGCACTGCCTACATCAGTGTACTGTATTAGTTAAGATTAGGTCGATGGCAATGCAACTCGTGGATTCAAAATAGTGGTGGTTTTAAGAAGTTTGTTCCTGGGCATGCTGGGATGACTCAGCAGATTGAGTGCTTGTCTTGCAGCCCTGGGGTCTGAGGATTGAATCCCGGCCCTGGCCCATGCAGACCCATATGCTGAATTGGGTTGTGTCCCCAGTTCAGTTCTCACTGGGCGAGTTTCCTATGTGGGAGGCCCGCAGCTTGTGGGGGTGTCCTCTCATGTGGGAGGCCCTGAAGTGGTTCCCGCCCTGTGCAGCCCTGTCCCCACCTACGAACCAATACTAGCTAAAAACTGAGGACTACAGCTGTAGAGACTTTCTGGTCCCTTCCCCTTCTCTCTGTCTCTCTCTCCCTCTCTGCCTCGCTCTCCCTCTTTCTCTCTCTCTCAAATAAGTAAATAAATAAAGTTTGTTTCCTCTTATGTCCAAAGGTAAATAGTCCAGGATTGTGCGGAGACTGTGCTTCACAAAGCCTTTGAGCTCTCCAATGCTTCCAGCTCAAGATTCTCCCAAAACTGATAGATGAGCCTCGTGCTCATGTTTCAAGATGGCAGCTATCACCTCAAGTTCCAGGGAGCAGAATGGCAGAAAGTAAAGAGGACTTAGGGCATAAGCTAGCTAACTTATAGGGAAGCTTCCAGAAACTGCCACACAACAATTCTACTTAGCTTCCATTTGCCAGAACTGATTTATGTGGCTACACCTAGTTGCGAGAAATGCTGAGTGGCTATGTGAGGGTTCCGGAAGTAGGGGAGGTTAAATCTGGGGGAACTATCTGCAAAAGGCCTCAATGTTCTTTTGAAATTTCATTTTCTATTAGGCCTCTGCCTAAACTTAACAATCAGATGTTTCTATAAATCTATATGCCAGGCACTATGCTAAGTGCTTTACATACATGAATTTACTTAATCCTAACAACAGTCCAATGAGGCAAGTATCAACTACTATCCCCACTTTATAGATGGGGAAGCTAAGAACCAGAGGGATTAGGAAGTCCAGAGATTCTCAGAACTGCTTGAGAATCAGCACATCTGAAAATGTGTTGAAATGCAGAATCATATACTCTGGGATCAGATGAAATTGCTGAGAAAAAAGACCTAAGTGAGAAGACCAAAAGTGTAGCTCTGAGAAACAACAGCTCCATTTATGGGGTAGATGTAGGAAGTCACTGACCTCAAGGTGCACTGTGAGGGGCAGAGGAGCCTAGGCAGAGAGCTGTCTTGGAAGTTCAAGGAGCATGTTCAAATACAAGGTGGTGTCAACCATGTCAGGAAAAAAGGGGGAAAGGGTTTGCCGGGAATGTCAGCTAGGCTTACTTATAGCTGGTGTGAGAAGAGATTTAGTGGCATGCTACACAAGAATCCTTACCCTCAAACACTTTGTAAGACCCTCCAAAGAAGACTGAGCTCGCTCTCTCTCTCTCTCTCTCTCTCTCAGAAATGTGAAAGCAGGAGGCTCACCCTTCAGGTTCCATTGTGTAGGAAAGGTTTCATAGAGGAGGTGTTCAAGCAGACAAGAGCCTCTCTCATGGGTAGAGAGAAATTACCATGGGATGCCCAGGGACAGTGACCCAGTCTACGCAGACACAGGAGACCACAGTCCTCAAAAATAAATGCAGTTGTCCCCCACACCTTCTGGAAAGGCAGTTGCTGAAAACTGATTTAATGGTTCAAGGTCCCTAAGAAGCCAGAGCCCACCCAGAAGGGTGCTGTCTATTCACCCACCTCCAGTTCTCATTCAGCTCCTAAAGCCAGTTGTTCTTTGTAGTTACAATTACTCTCCTGTGTCTGGAAGAGAACACTCACAGTTCCTCAGGGTTTGTCAGTACTTGAAGGAGGACTGTGAAAGCCGACTGTTGCTATCATAGTGACGGGGGTGTTAAGACTTCAAAAGCGGAACTACTTAGGCTGTCATCACCACCGCAGTCACTGCTACAGGATTTCTTGTTCTGATGCAGCACTGGACGGATGGGCTTGGCTACCGTCTAAGAGAAGAGAGGTGCATGTTGCAAAGACAGTGACTCATTCTGCCCTCCCTCACGCCCGCAGCAGCTGCCCCTCACTGCACTTCCTCTCCTCTGAAGCTAAAGGTCAGCCTCTCATGTTCTTGCCCAAGTTTTTTAAACACACACACATGCAAAAGAAAAAAAAAATTGGTTTCTGAAATGGCAACATTTTTTAACAAGAAAAGAAATAAGAAAGGGCATTTTCAAAAGTAAAATTTAAGATAAATAATCCTTCCTTCACACTATGGTACTTAATATTTTTAGAATGATAGAATTTTCCAATTATAAAAGTATAAGGTAAAATAAAAGGAATGAATGGTCCACTGTATTAACCCAGTACTCTTTAAAATGTTAACTTCTTACAGAAAACTCTGTAGAGTGAATTGCAAGATTGTCCTTAATATAATAGAGAAATATTCTAGGGGACGCCAGGATAGCTCAGCAGGTTAAGGACTTGCCTTGCAACCATGAGTTCCGGAGATTGGTTCCCAGCCCCTGCCCGTGCAAACCCATACGCTGAACTTCAGCACAACTGGTAACTACGGAGCCCCATGGCAAAGGTTCTCATCTCCCAAGTGGGAGGCCCCCAGTTCAGATTCCACCCTGCGTGGCCCCACATCCACTTGTATGGAATGAAACTGTCACAACTAATGAGGTTCAACTATGGAGACTGCTCTGGGCCCTCCCCACTACTCACTCTCTCTCTCTCTCTCTCTCTCTCTCTCACACACACACACACACACATTCTCTCAAAAGCAATAAAACAAATCTTAAAAAAAAAACCACTATTCCAGCTTCTCTTCATGTGTCTTTAGTGCTACTGTGAACACAATAGCATCCTACAGTTCGCATCCTGTACACTGCTGCTCAAAAACACTATTCCAAACAGGCTACAATCACATATAATGTGTGTGCAATGCCTGCTTGTAAGAGCAACATTAACCCTGCTCAGAGCCAGCCTAGCCAATACCTCCAGATAGCCGGGCTTCTGGTTAGAGATGAGCAGCCCATACCTCCAGATAGCCGGGCTTCTGGTTAGAGATGAGCAGCCAAAACCTCCAGATAGCCGGGCTTCTGGTTAGAGATGAGCAGCCCATTGAACTCTGGACCCAGTCAAGTGCCAGAGAGCTCCTGGTGGGGGTATCAGAGAAAATTGGAATCATAATGTCTCTACTTTCAGGGTAACTTGCTTCTCCCATCCCTCATTTGTCCCAAGTTAGAAATTTACACAGGCTTTTTTTTATGCCGGGGGACCCTTAGGGCCAAGAGGCCTTCATTTCCAAGAGGACTATGAGGTGGGTTGGGCAGAATTTATTACAGTATGATTCCTATTTTACCAAGAAAGAAACTGAATCTCAAACTTTAATGACACAACTCATGAGTGGCAGTGTATGGATTAAACGCCTCAGCTTCTGCATCTCATCACTCTCTGAGCTCCCTTCCATCGCCATTGGACAAGAGGTCGACCCGGTGCTGAAAACGGGTCCTAATCTGGTTACACTAGTCTGGGGTTCTTCTTTTCCTGCTAAAGTAACCCAGCACTGAGCTCAAAGGTCCCCGGCCTGTACTTGCTGTGTTATTGATTGCTCCCTTTTAACTTTCGGAAACCTCCGTCCAACTACATGGCTGCCTATTTCCACACCTCCTTCTTTTCCACAGGCCAATGACAATCTGTTTCAAATTCATTTCAACACTTTTCTCTGGAGATTTTCTAAAACCTTCTCAGCCAAACAACCAGGGAAAGAGATTGGCCTGGCACCGACCCAGCGCCCCGGGCAGAGAAGACCAAGTAGCTGCCATTTCCGGCTGTCCTGGAGACAGCTCCTGGGGCACAGGCCACCGTACCTCCAAAAACCAATGGAAACTGCTTGAAGTTACTAAAGTTCAATGGTACGAGAGAGGTAATGTTTCGGAATCTATCACTATGCTTTTCTTATTTGCATATCTCTGTAAATGATCTTCTTCCTAATTGATGGGAGAGTGTTGGAGGGAGGAATATTAGGATGGAAAACAAAGATTGAGATTGAATTTATAGCACCCATATAGCATTATAATCCATAGGAAGGCTTTGTCAAGAGAGAAAAGAATTTTCTAAATGCCTTTATCTATCCTTCTTTAACGTTTGAAACCAGCTCATGGAGTTGCACCTCAGGGGATCTCATCCACCAGCGAGGGTAGATCTGGTGCTTCCGGCCTGCTGGAGAGAAGGAAAATGCAGGAGAGGCAGACACTAGGTAAACAGGCTGTGATTTCCACACCCTCAAAGGCCCACATCTCTCAAAGGAGGTGTGGCTTTACCTGTATCAGGTAAGCACACTTCTGGAGACAGTCCAAAAAAAAAGTCTGCCATTTTCAACACGGAGCAGGAGCAATGGCACAGTGGTTGGGGTTGGTGGCAAGTACCGGTAGATGGAGAGCTGGAAGCAGTGGCCTGGGTTTCCACAGCCAGAGCATTGCATGTCGTGGGCCTGGGAGTTTCCTGTGCCTCAGGGAAGAGAAGCAGAGGTGGTGAGAGACAGCTGGGTTGTCACAGACTTTACATGGGAGTGAGGTCACAGTGTGGAGGCTGTGAGACCAGAGCAGATGGCTCTCACCAGGATGTGTAACAGTTGCATTATTCACTACAATCAGGTGTGGGCGCCACCTGCGATATAACTAGCAGAATCAAGCCACTTCTCGCTGCCTCCACCAAGACCACGCTAGTCCAAGCCATTGTGCTTCCAACTGCATCAGCTCTGTCTGGCCACCCTGCCTCCGCTCTTGGCCTCCTGTAGCCTACTCTTCACTCAGGAGTTAAGGCGATTATAGAGCTGTGGCTGCTGCTCATGGGTTGTGAAAGAATTCACGAAGTAGGAAGAGAAGCAGTTTATTAGATACATTCAAGGAAGAGCAGGCAGAGTCCAAGAGGGCCAACTGTGAGGATGGGCTCTGGAAGCCAGCTTCATACCAGGAAAAAAGCGTCAATCACGCTTACTAGAGAATTGGAGTCATGGGCTCTGCTAATTGCTTGGGGCTAAGGCAGGGAGCAATTGACCTATGGCTTCAGGTCCTGGTGTCAGTCACAACACTGTTCTGTCCGGTTCCCAGGGAATGCAGTGCGTGGGGCTGTTCTGCTTTCACTAGTCCGGAACTAAAATACAACTGAGGCCAACGTGTTACCTTAAGGTGACTGAAACTTTCTTCCTAAAACTTATTTTGAGGTTGACCAGAATCTAATGTCCAAGAGACTTAATGGTTCAATAAAATGAACATATAGTACATATAGAAAGGAAGATCTAAGAGAAAGCAAGCAAGTAAGCTGTAGCTCTACCAGACTTAAAGCCAGCCTGGGAAAAAAGAATAACTTGGTTTCTTTCAAAACTCAGCTGCCTGTTGCATAGTAACCACAGGTTTTAACCTAGGACATTGTTCTCTAAGAACATAGCTGTTTGTTCGGCTATAACCATGAGTCCTGACCCCACCGAGACTTCTTGGCAGTGATTTTCTAGCTATGTTAACCTTACCTGTACAGTGATTTCTAAAAATATAACTAAGACAATGTCATTCCTCTATTCAAAACCTGCAATGACTTCTCAATTGCTTTGGAGTACAGTACTCCCCACATCTGCAGTTCTGCTTTGCAGGGTTTCACTTACCATCACCTATGGTCTGAAAATATTAAATGAAAAATTCCAGAAATGAGCAATTCATACGTTTTAAATTGTATGCCATTCTGAGCGATGTGATAAAATCTCATGCCATCCAGCTCCATCCTGCCTGGGGTCATGAATCATCCCTTTTTTCAGCGTCTCTGTATTGTATACAGTCCCTGCTCATTAAGTCACTTAGTTGCTATCTTGGTTTTCAGATCAACCATCTCAGTGTAACAGTGCTTGTGCTCAAGTTGTGGGTGAAAAAACGGGTTCTATGGCAAGTAACCTGACAGGGTTGTCTGATCACAAATTCCTTCCTGGGCAGGTTTATTTCACTCAGCATAATGTGCTTCAGGTTCGTTCATGTTGTAGTATGTGTCAGAACTTCCTTCCGTTTTAAGGCAGAATAATATTCCATTGTGTGTTGATACTATCTTTTGTTTATCCATTCATCCACTAATGGACACTTAGGTTGCTTCCACCTTTTAGCTATTGGGAATACTGCTGCTTTGAGTATATATTGTATTTCACTCTCTGTCATGTAGGCTTTGTGAGGGCAAGAATATTGTGTTGTTCACTGCTATTCTTCAGCACCAGTATAATGCCTATTACATAATATGTGCTCAATAAACATTTGTTGCCTGACTATCCTTCGGGTCTGTTGTGACTGCGGAGCTCATGCTGTGAAACACTACTCCCTGCTCCTCCCCAGCATCAGGATGTGCTGATTAACCTGAACTGAGGCTGTGAGCAATGAACATGCAGAGACACGCTTTGGTGTCCTCATGAAAACACTGGCCAAGAGAAGGCAAGTCCTGGCTCAAGGCCTCAGTTATTCTACTTCTGGAGTCAGGAATTTACCAATCGTAGAAAGGCTCATCAACCAGTAATGCGTGAATCAATTACATACTTGATGCACTACCATAATACCCTGTTTTCTACTTTTTATACAACTCAATACTATTTGAATTACCTTGTTTATTGATTGTTTCCTATTTATCTTTTCTTCCATTTATTACTGTATAAGAGTATTAGTCTTCAATGTAGAATGATCAAAGCAATAAATGAAAAATGAATTCATGCAATTGATTCTTTTTGTTCCAGTTCCGTGTGTGGACGGAAAGAAAAATGATTTCTAGTGAATACTTTCAATAACTTTACAGAGTGATATGACCATGAATTCCTAACTGGGCAGGTCACGGTAGATAGTTACACCCCAAGCATATAACTGCTTTACTAAAAGGATTATCTTTGCCTTAAGCAAGCCCTGTCCATTGTTTCTGCGCATCTAGGTCATCAGTTCCCGGGTGGTGGTATGAGTACCCTGGGGGGGTACATGCTGGGCTGTTCAGGGGCACGCAAAAAATAATCAGTGACAATATTTAAATGTGTTATGAATATTGTAGAATGAAATCTGTGGTTTGTACTCTCAGTGTAGTCATTTTTCTTTCCTAAGTTATTGCCTCATTTCCACTATTACACATTAAGATAGGCACTGAACAAAAGTGTCAGTATTTAAAAGCAACTGTTTTAAAAACAAGGGGTACAATTTATAGAAATCGGTTTTAAAGGGGGAAAAGGTTAGGAACTACTGATTTAGGTTAACACACCTTTGAAATGCCCCTGTCAAAGCCCTCCTTCTAAACCTGGGCATAGTCTTAACTGTCCTCCATCCCATCCCCTCCTTGCTTTCTCCCACCTTCATGTCACCTTTCCTGCCTTACCCCCTCAATCTTAAAGCAGGAAAGATGACAAACTGTTATACTCGCATTCTTAAGTGTTTTAGATCATGCTTCAAGGCACTTGTCATCAGTTTTTAGCTCAAACAAGTTTATTAAAATCTATACAGGTTCAGGTGTTTTTACATTGACACATAATTCTCAGAAATTTTCTAATTATAATTTTACTTCATAGGAACATAAGGCCCAGGTCAAATTAATGCAAATATAGTACTCACTGAGCATTAATAAAGTGGCATTTCTGTATATACATCTCTAAAAGAAACTTTTTCTCTAACTATTAATCTCTGGCACCAAATATGTGGAATATTATTTACTCCAAGCCATTCTCCTATTCTCAGAAGACAACAAATGGGTATCCTGCAAATTTATCTCAATTCTGACACTATCTACTTGGAGATAGTATCAGACCCCATAGGTTAAGTGCTCAGTCTCCCAAGACTACTTCTTACTTCAAAGGCCGATGGCAAGTCCAGCTTGTCACCTGCATTTCTGACCAACCAGTTATAAATCAAGGTTCCCATGACCCCCTCTTTGGACTCAATAATTGCTAGAATGGCTAACACATTGAGGAAACATTTACTTGTATTTACTGATTTATTATAAAAAGATACAATTCAGGAACATCCATTCAGAAGGCAGGCATATGGCAAGGTGTGGGTGAAGGGGCAAGGGGCTTCCATACACGCTCCAGGCACCCCACCATCCCAGCACCTTGATGTGCTCACCAACCGGAAGCTCATCAACTCTCACTGCCGAAGGCTTTTATAGAACTTGAATCTCCAGCCCCTCTCAAGACTCCTGTTCTTGGAGTTCTGTGAGTGGGGCTGTATGTTTCAACCCTCTAATCACTTGATCTTTCCAGTTATCTGGTTCATTCTAGGTTACCTAGTGGCCCCACTTTAAATCACCTCATTAACCTATATTCAGGTATACTCAAAAGGGGTTTCTTATGAATAACAAAAAACATTCCAGGGAAGCTGGGATGGCTCAGTGGGTTAAGTGCTCACTTTGCAGCCCTGGGGACCAAGGATTGAATCCCTGCCCCGGCCCATGTGGACCTATATGCTGAACTGGGGTGAGCTTCCCATTCAGGAGGCCCCAGCCCAGTTCCTACCCTGTGAGGTGCCTGCCCACATGTGTGGAACAAAACCATGTCAAAAAGTGATGACGTACAACTATGGAGACTGCTCTTGGCCCTCCCCCTTCTCTGTCTTTGTCTCTCTCTGTCTCTCTCTCTCTGCCTCTGTCAAAAACAATAAAAGAAATCTTAAAAAAAAAAAAAAATTTCTGCCATTCAGGAAACACTGAGTTTTAGGACCTTTGTATTGAGAACTAAATACAAAGACCACAAGTAAGTCTTATTATATACAACATTAGTTTCCTAAAGCTCTATTGGTGTGAGTCTGTCCTTGAAATTTTAACCTTACTCTCTACATACAAAAAAAATAAAAATCATACCAGTCCCTGAATCAGACTAAAGTCACCAAGATTCACTTGGAGTCTTCATGGCTACCACAATAAACTAGAATCAAAGGAGAGTGAAACGTTTTGATTGCTACCAGTCTTCTATTGTCTTATAATTTCTCATTCATTCCAACTGAAAGGACAAAGTAAGATCTCACACAGGGAGAGGTGGTCTTCACAATTTTGTGGGTCTCAACATACAAAAATTTCAATTTTAGCAGCAAAATGTACCATGATTAATTGGTGATGTTTGTCATAGCATAGGAAAAAAGACGATGGTATTTGTGCCATGAGTCTACCATCCTTCGTCTAGACAGCCTTTAGTCCTTCAGGTTTCTTGAGTTGTCAGACACCTCTTCAGGGTCTGTAAATACAGAGCACCATAAAGATTCAATCAAGGGAGTCATCTTTTGGAGGTTTACTACTTTCCTTTCCTAGGTGTTTCTTGGGTGGTTAAGGTAAAAAAAAAGTTCTTTTTCATCCACCAGTTTCTGCCAAATCTATTTCCTTGTTCACAGACAGCCAGCTAGACTAGTTGAGACCCTCTAGTAGAAAATTATAATCTATCAGTAATTATCAGTTTTCAATGTTCAAGTTAGTTCCATTGCTCATTACTCACAGGCAAAGCAAGAACATTCATTCCATCTCAACTTTTTATTGAATTTGCTCCTGTGTGTTCCAACTCATCTCACGTTCTGCTTCAAAATTAAGCATCTGAACAAATTGCTTTCCTACCTTTGATGGATTTGCTTGTATTCTTATCTCACAGGTCAAGAGGACATCTTCCACTCCTGCTTCCTAGCTTCTATGTACTACCTGCAAATAAACCTTAAGTGTCTTCCTTATCAGAAGCCAAGTTTCTTCATTGGGAGAGGGGTAACCCTCATGTAGCACCAAGGAGAAGACCAAAGGGTGCTGCAGCATGGGAGCAAAAGGCTTTTCAGAAACCAAGCACTAAATGCAATTCAAGACCCAAAGCTCAACTCTCAGAGTATGATTCAATTTCACTTCTTATCCTTCTACTAGTGGACCTTGACAGCTTACTTGAAATTTCTGGTAGGGGAGCAAGCCATGTGTGTACTTATAACAATGAATGATTTCACTTTATCTGGAAAAGTTGTCTTCTTAACCAAATATGCAACTTCAAGAGGTCTGAGCTGTTTGGAAGAAAGGGAAGACTATCCAGGGAGGCTGATGTGCAACCAATGCAGTGATAAAACTAGCAGCAGCATTGCCTTGTATTGTAGCTAATTCTCAGAACAAAAAAAGCAGTTTGTCTAAAAGATTTGTTTTATTGTTTTTGACAGAGACAGAGATAAAGAGAGGCAGAGAGAAGGAGGAGGGCCCAGAGCAGTCTCCATAGTTGTACAACACCAGTTTTTCAACATACCGGTAGTTTTATTCCACACAGGTGGGCGGGGGCTGTGCAGGGCGGGAGCTGGGCCAGGGGCCTCCTGTATGGGAGGCACACCCTCTTCAGCCAGGGGCTGAACCAGGGGGTGAGAACTGAACTGGGGGCCTCCCACATGGGAAGCACACCCCAGTTCAGCATATGGGTCCACACGGGCCAGGACCGGGATTTAATCCTCATTTCCCAGGGCTGCAAATCGAGCGCTTAACCCACTGAGCCATCCGGGCTTCCCCCCAAAAAACAAATTTTTAACACTGTTTTCTTTCACTTCAGTCTTAAGGCTAGATAACCAATTCTATAAAGGTGGGGCTGTGCCATGTACTTTTTTATTTCTTGCTAAAATAAGCCCTGAGTAAATATTTATGCTTTAATAGTCATGACACAACTGTAGGGTAGACATAATCATCATTTTATAGATGGGGATTAGAGACAAATAAATTGTCTTACTAGTATTGGGAGTTTTAAATGAATTAACCAATTACTAAGAAAATGATAAAGATAAGACAAAGAGATGATCAGATTCCCTATCTCAAGGCAAACAGATTTAAAGCACACTTATAAATGGTAAATCTTCTTTCCTTAGGTACTAGGAACATTTACTTCAACCCAGTCTTCTCAACTTCACATAACTCCTACACCCTTGAGGCTATATCATGTTTAGGTTACATTATAATATGGTCCCAATATTCAATAGATTGTAAGAAAGGAAACGTAAAAATTCCTTGGAAAGTAATGAAAAAACATAGTATCAGTTAGGATCATCAAACTACGGCACTAACAAATACTTAAAAGGAATTAATATGATTGTTAACTATGAGCCAAGCATTGTATGAGCACTTTATATAAGGCATTTTATTTAAATGTGTTTATTTTAAATTTCAATAGCACAGATTTTTGCATATATCTCATAGAATTTCAAATCTAGATACTTTGTGAAATTGTCTATAAATAGTAATGGGAGATATACAAACTATTGATTTGCCCTTTTCTTTAGAATATATACAATTTAAGCTCTCAACTCTGTTGTAAATTATGTTTAAATAAACACAAACACTTATGAAAATGGGAGGAACAAGATAAGATTTCTGTAACACCTCTAAATCTAATGGCACCTAAGTTATTCAGAATAATACTTATAAGCATTTAACACTCATAAAATGTACCATCAAGAATTATTTTAATATGACTCTGTAGGTTGATAGGCTCCTTTTAAGAGGAAACAATTTTTGTCTACAGATTATTTGAAGTGTGCAAACAGAGCTTGATCAGGCTGTGAGCAGATACCTCAGATCAAAATCACCAAAGCCAAATGTCAGTTGTTTGTAATTGTTTTGTTTTGTTTTTAACACCAGACAGTAAGTGGTTCTGAGTACACCATGCTTTTGCCAAGTCAAAAAACAACATTTCATTTGTGAGGAACTGGATTATTTTGCATGAGTTTGGAAGGGGGTTTCTAAATGGGAAATCTCTTCTGGTCAATTAAAAAATACACTGATACTCATCTGTTTTCTCACTAGCTTTGCTAAATGGGGTGGTGCACTGACCCTATTTGGATAGCTAATATAATGGGCATCATGTATTTAGCACCTGCCATGTTTTAGATAATTAACTCAATTATCCACAGTCTAACTTTGTAAAGTAGTATTATTTCTTCCCATTTTATTTTGTTATTTTTATTATTTATTCCCATTTTAGAGATTAGAAAATAGAGGTTAGGGGTTAAGAAACTTGAGCAAAAATTACACAGAAAGTTGTAAAACTAGAATCTGAAACCATACAAGTTCTGTCAATTAAATCCATGAACTCATCCTAGAAAAAAAGTGCTATTGCCTCATTGTTGGTTATCACTATGGTCACTTTTGAAGTACTCCCCTTGAGAAGTTATGTATCAATGCTAGAGCCAAGTCTACCCTTCAAAGCAATTTTGAACTTATTTTCTGGAATGGACATCAAAGTTGTTGTCATATCATCCTCAATGCCCTGAATGTCACCAAAATGTCTTCCTTTTAATATTTCCTATATCTTTGGGTAAAGAAAAAAGTATTTGTGGGCCAGATCAGGTGAGTAGGGAGAATGTTCCAAATCAGTGATTTGTTTACTGGCTAAAGACTCCCACCAGACAGTGTCCTGTGAGCTGGTGCATTACCATGATGAAAGAGCCATGGGAATTGTTGATGAAAAGTTCAGGTCGTTTTTGTCTAACTTTTTCAGGCAGCCTTTTAAGCACTTCCAAATAGTCAGCTTGGTTGACTGTCCAGTTGGTTCAAATTCATAATGACCAATCCTTCTGATATCAAAAAAGGTTAGCAACATCATTTTGACTCTTGATTTAGACTGATGGAAATTTTTTGGTTGTGGAAAATTGGCTGACTTTCATTGTGCACTTGTACAATTTGTTTCAGGGTCATATTGATGCACCCGTATTTCATCGCCAGTGATAACATAGCCCCAAATATTGTCTTGCCTCTCCAAACGGTCTTGGGAAACTTCAACTCTCCTTTGCTTTTATTCTTTGGTGAACTCCTTGGGGACCATTTTTATACACACCTTTCTCACACCAAGATTTTTAGTTAAGATTTTCCTAATTGTTTCTCTATTGATGTTTACTTGGTCTGCTCTGTTTCTTACACTCAGTAAACAATTTTGATGCACAGTTTGAAGAATTTTTGCATGTTTTCATCAGTTCTGCTCAGTACTGGCTGCCCTGATTTCTCTTCATCGGTGATGCTTTCTCTCCTCTCATAAAAACTTTTAATCCATTTGTACACTGCTGTTTTCTTTTGGGCACTATCTCCATAAACTTGGACTAACGTCTCTGATTTAACTTCCACTCTTGCCAAGTTTAACAAGAGATTTAATGTTTGTTCATTGCTATAATTCAAGCTCTAATATTCCCAAGACAACACACAAAAACACACAACAATAATAAACACCATTCAGCAAGACACCACCTCACATTGACACAAACACAACTGTGAGACACTAATATACAAAGGGTGTGACACCTTACCGAGTTGTTTGTATAGTACTGCCAACATAAGCACACAGTGGCAAGCTTGCTAGCTTAATTGTCAGACCTCATATATTTTGGTTCTCAAGCCCATTCCTGAGCTACAGTGGACCACTACCCATGGAATCGTGTGTTGGTTCTTTGGAGCCAGCACAATTACAGAACAGAATGCAGGAAGTCTGAGTTTATAGCTGAAGGGTGAGTTACAGGGAAAGACAGGTATCCAGGCTCAAACTATGTCTTGTGCTCTGGATGAATTGTGGGGTTTGCTGGGTCAGAAAGAAGCATCGAAATAGATTGGGGTTTACAGTAGAGTGAGGTCTATTGTAGCACGGTGTCAGCAGAAATGACCAGCTAAAAAGAAGTAGTGCTACAACTCTTTGAGCAGCTTTTGCTCTGCTTCCCTAGTTTTGAGCACTAGCAGCAGACAAACCATCACCACTAACCCCACCAGGACCGCTAATGCCACCACCATAACTAGTACCACAAATGAGCAAATGTCACCCAGCTCTGCCATCATAGCAGCAACACCACCAGCTTGCTTTCACTGCCCTTTGTCACTTTGTTCATTCATATTTTGTGTTTTTTCCCTATGCCCTCTCCATTGACTGTTTCCTGCTAGCCAATACAAAGTCAGGAAAGTTGTTTTACCAGCATAGAACAGAAGAAATTATATTGTTTCTTGTGTAACTCCCACTCAATCCTTGGCATGACTATAGAAATAAAGTATGGTGCTTACTCTATGCTTACATTAGCATGTTTTCCAAAGTTTACTCAATATTCAGACAAAATTTGGGATCCAATCCTGAGTCAGTCCTTAAGCACTGATCTTTGATAAGTTATTTAATGTCTCTGTTTTTCAAGCACCTTGTCTTTGAATAGAAATAAAAACTTTACATGATAGAATTATTAAGATAATAGGTGTGGGTGTATGAGAGGTTGGCGCAATTCCAAGACAGCTGAATCTGCAGCTGAACCTACAGGTAATTGAGTGTAAGGCAACCTGCTGTCTCTTCTGCAGCTGGCCATCCTCAAGTCTAAGTCCCCTTCTGATGGTTAATTCTTGGGAATGTGGGATCCACTGGAAAGAAACAGTGAAGAAACCAAGAGAATGGAACATGGGGAAAATGGGGAGAGCTGGGGGAGGTTTTGGTAATTGTGTGGGGAGGGAAAGGTGAATTTTGGTAGGCCTAACATTCGATTGTGCAAACCTGAAGACTTTTAAATACTGCTTGTTTCCATCAGCTATAATGCAGAAAACAATATTATTTTAGGTATATTCAACAGGAAGCGATTTAATACAGGGAATGGGTACTTGGAAAGTCTTTGGAAGGGCTGACAGACAAGTTCTGAAATGAGCCTACAGCAGTGACTTATAGAACAATGCAGACTGATTCACCAGGTCAGCTGCTAGCCTGAAGCTCTAACTAAAGCTGTGGATTCAAGAGTCACTCCCATAGCTCCAGGGACCAGGAGGCCAGAGGCCAGAGCTCAGAAGCCCCCACAGCTGTTCTGCCTCTGCAATTGCAATTGCAAGACCCTGAAGAAAGCACATTGCGGTGCTGCCACAGGACATTCTTACCAAAGAAAAAAGTAAGATGCCTCCAACTCACTTCTGCTTTCCACATGTAAATCCTAAACTATGTAACTAGCAGAAGCTAATTCTCATTCTGAATCCTAGCTGCAAAGGAATCAGCGGGTATGTTGTAGACTCCCATCTACGTCTAGAAGGAGAGTAGAAGGGACATTGAACAAGCAATCCACAGCACCTGTTGCTTCAGGTTTTGACTCCAACTTTGTCAAATTTCTCCTTCTTACAACCCTCTCTACTATTCAGTGTCCAGAACCTAAGGCCTTATATGATCGGTAATTGGTTTTGTAGCTCCTACCAACCATTTTGATAACATTTTTTACCTCATTTCAGTACAGTTAAAAGCTTAAGAGGGTGCTTATGTTTTCTCTTTTGTAATAAGTGATTTGACCTATTTTTCATATATATATATATATATATATTTAAGGTCTAACTCTGACAAACTTCAAGTTTAACTCACAGGAAATTATAGCATGCAATTTATATAAATGACACTAGGCTATCTTTTCTTTGGCTACTCTCACACGAAAGCATTACTTACCTTTAAAATGGACAAATTTCTTGTTTTATTGTAGGATTGTTACAAAGCATTCTTTAATGTCAACAGATTTATATTTCTATTCATTCTGCTTCAAGTGGTTTGTGTTCAGGGTTTGTTTTTAATGACCCAACACATAACATGAAAAATATTAATATTAGTAATAAGAATGAACATTTGACTTTCATTCAATTTAGTTATGGACACAAGACATCTTTATATTAACTATTGTATGCTACAATCCTTTTTTTAAATACCATCCAGCCAATATTTTGTATGTTACCTTTAACCCATTTTCTGTTTAGAAAAAAAAAAAAGTGAAGCTTGTTGATGCATTAATTTAATTTTATATAAACATGCTCTTAGAGGCTGAAGCAAATCTGAAGAATTTTCAATGCCAAAATAAAATACAGGGGATGCTAGGATAGCTCAGTGGTTGAGTGCTTGCCTCACAATCAAGAGGTCCAGGATTCTGGGGAAGCTGGGATGGCTCAGCAGGTTAAGCACTCGTTTTGCAGCCCCAGAGCCTGAGGATCAAATCCCGGCCCCAACCAAGGGAGACCCATATGCTGAAGTTGGGTGTACCCCCAGTTCAGTTCCTGCCGGGGCCCATGCAGGAGGCTCCCTGCCCAGTTCCTGCCCTGCACAGCCCCGCGCCCACCTGTGGAGTAAAACTATATGGAAAACTAATGCTGTCAACTATGGAGACTGCTCTGGGCCCTACCCCTTCTCTCTGTCTCTCTCTCTCTGTCTCTCTGCCTGTCAAAAATAAAATAAAATAAAATAAAATAAAATAAAAAGAGGTCCAGGGTTCTATTCCTGACCCTGGCCCATGCAAACACATATACTGAACTATGGTTCAACTGGTAACCGCTAGAATGGCTCAGCCTCAAAGGTTCTCACCTCTCATGAGGGAGGTCCCCCGGTTGGGTTCCCACCCCATGTGGACCCACATCCACCTGTGTGAAAAAAAAAAACCATGTCACAGTTGTTACCAGAGGGAAACCAAGTCTGGGCTCATGCTGCCTGCATCGTTCAGCCAGTAGACCAACACAGGAGTAGGGTTGTAGAATAACCACGTATTGTCAGAGCACCATCAACCTGAGAAGGCAGCAGGTTTCCACCCCCAAAGGCTGCCTATCTCCTCCAGCCACGCTACCTACCAAGGCTGGAAACAAGAGCCACCGCAGGTGGAGGTGAAGCTGGCTTCTTGTTTGCAGGTAAAGCTGACTTCTCGTTGCAAACCAAACCTCTGCATCCCAAGCTCCCCCAAGTGCAAACCAAATGTCCATGACCCAAGCAGCACTTCCAGCAAACCAAAATGTCATGACCTAAGCACACCACTCTTTGCTGTTATGCTTTGCGGGTCAAGCCAGCTGCCAGTAACCCAAGCACCGGTCCCTGCATGCCCTCCTCCTGTTTTAGATGCCTGCCTGGAAGGCAGTAGGAGGGCCCTTCTTCCCTGTCAATTATGGCCCATTACCAGCAGTTACCTCCACCTATGCTAGCTTGCAGCTCTTTGTCAATTGTGGTCAATTAACACCACTTAAGCCTGCTCCTCTCAGTCCCTGGAGCCTCATCCTGAGGGGAGGGAGATTCACCAGGTGGCTTCTTCTTCTACAGCCCCTTCCTTCTTTACCCTGTTACACAACTAATGATGTACAGCCATGGAGACTGCTCTGAGCCCTCCCCCTTTCTCTCTTTGTCTTTCTCTCTCTCTCTGTCTCTCTCTCTCCTCTCAAACAATAAAATAAAATAAATCTTAACCAAAAAAAGGACAGTATTTATTTCTATATATTTATTATAAATTATCTACTTTTAAATCCTATCAAAGTAAAAATAAGGACCAAGAAATAAACAAGACCGAACCCGGCACCATATCACAAGCAAAGACCCCTTCCACCTTTCAGCACAGCACTTTCTTCGCTTTTCTCTAAATCACGGCGTGAATTGAACATCTTACCTAAACAGTCAGCTTCACATGGCCTCTCCCACTCCATCACCCTCAGTATCTTCTAATTTAGAACAATTAAAACAATTATTTAAAATATATATATGTGTGTGTATATATATATATATATATATATATATATATATATATATATATATATATATACACACACACACAGGCCTGTGCCTTCTATAGTTATTCTCTGCCACAAGCGGAAATAAAATTGGTAAACAAAATCCAGCTTAAAAAACAACAACAGGGGAAGCCGGGATGGCTCAGCAGGTTAAGTGCTCACTTTGGAGCCATAAGGACAGAGGACTGAAGCCCAGCCCCAGCCTGTGAGGACCCAGATGCTGAACTGAGGTGTGCTTCCCATGCGGGAGGCCCCAGTTCAGTTCTGCCCCCTGGTTGGGCCCCTGGCTCGAGGGGTGTGCCTCCCATGCTGGAGGCCCCCAGCCCAGTTCCCACCCTGCGCAGCCCCCACCCACCTGTGTGGAACAAAACCATGTTGAAAACTGACGACATAGAACTATGGAGACTGCTCTGGGCCCTCCTACTTCTTTGTGTGTCTGTCTTTCTCTGTCTCTGTCTCTCTCTCTGTCTCTATCAAAAACAATAAAATAAGTCTTTAAAAAAAACTTTGCTCTTTACAAAGATATTTTGTTGTCAACTTTCTATAAAGTTGTTGGATACTTGTCTGAGGCTGGCAGACTGAGATAGGGATCAGAGAGGGGGAAGGGAAGAGGATAAAGAAACTTCCAATCAGAGATTATAGGCCTATATTAGGAGGCTTGGTGTTAGTGGACACTCAGAGAATATAATGGATTAAAGACATTATTATCCACAAATGATTTTGCAGGGTAAATAGAGATATGAATGGATGTTAAATTTGAAGGGGACTGAGGTTACACAGCAGTATAAACCTGGTCCAGAGTTTCATCAGAAACAGGGCTCTGAGCAGCACACATGTCAATGACAAGCTACCTGAGTCTAACACAGGAGAGAACCTAGTCGAGTGGGCTCCGAGCACTTCCACAGAGCACAGCACAGTCTGGCAGTACCGGTCCTGCTCACTGCACCCAGTCGGCAGTGCAGAGGGGAAGCAGGGAAGGCTGAAAATGCATCTTGAGTAGGGCAATGCTGTGGGCGAACCCTACAGACCGTCTCTCCTTGCTGGCAGCCCCTGGACCTGGAGTGATAGGCCTCCCTTGAGCCTCTGCCTTGCCCACTGTGGCACCGAATGAGCCCTGGAGAGTTGGAGTGTGGGAGCAGCCTCAGTTGCTGTCAGGCAGGCCTTCGAACGGCTGGAACAAGTGGGAGCTCTGAGGTGAGCCCCGACGACCCTGATACCCAGGGTCCTTCTATCTCTGGCTGCAGCAACACATTCCGCAGAGTGGGCCTCTACCTCAGTTCCACCCCAGTCTCTGACTAGACTCGTTTCAGGTGGCTGGACCCTCACACTGTGCTACGGATGTTGAATCTGCGCCTCCTGCATCTGGAGCTCAGTGAGAGTATTTAGAGAGCTACCACCTAGCTAGTCTCTCCTTCAGTGGAATGAATGCTAAACAAGATCCTTCAAGCTCAAGTTCTACAAATTTCATTAAATATAGTCATTAAATCTATCTTATTTGCTCATCTAAAACTAACTACCCTCTCCACCTCTGAGGATGGTTAAATAAAAGCAAAGTATAAATTCAATTGTGTTGGTTTCCTCCTGCCTGGGACTTATCTTCCAGCTTTGTAAACTCTACATATTTCTCTATGTAGAGAATGGCCTGTGAGAAAGCCAAAGCCTCTGCCTCCCTGTAGTTAGCTCAATGGGAACGCTGGGCACTGAGACACTGAGGACATTGACCTCCCTCTGTAGTGGCTCCTTAAATGTCCAGCAGGGCCCAAATGGATTATTTAGTTGATCAACAAAGTGATTTAGAACAACCTGGAGTACATCAAATGGCCAGAAGAATAGCAAGAGCCTGGCTAGACCACCAAGTGGCTATGAAAAGAAAGAAGTTACCATGGGTGACAGATTCTTCAAGTCTCAGATACAGTAGCTCACCCAAGAAACAATTTCACCTGTGCATGGGATGAGAAGCCTCATCAACCCCACATTTTTCTCAATTGGTTCAAGTCACTCCCTCTGGAACCACTGTCAACGAAGCCACCTTTGAAGACAATTGGCAGATTTGAACATAACTAACTATATCTACGGAATGTGGCTGAACAATAGTGTGACCTATTTCACAATGCACTTGGCAAAACCAAATGGATATGGTTAAGATGTTTAGAGAAAGTGGTTCTGAAAATACAAACATAAAAAAGTCATGCTGTTCAACAATGTCGTTTATTGTCCAATATATTGCAAACAGATAAAAAATAGAGGATCCCAACAACTAACACTTACCCTTCTCTGCGAAGTAGTTTAAAACCAGAATCTTTTATCACAGTAAAGTTGGGTCCTTGAAGAGAAACTGTTCTCCCCAGAGGAAGGATGCTCAGCTGGTGAAGAAAACAAGCAAAATCTGCATGTCGGGCATTGTGCTCAGGTCTTGCTCCTACTTTCTCAGTTAATTCTCATTTGCCAGATGAGGAAATCAGCTCAGAGAGAATCAGTGACCTACTCAAGGGTGCATAGCCAACAAGTGTGGGAGTTACGGACACTTCCAATTCAACCCACTGACTTCTCTGCAAAAGGCAGATTTATAACCAATACTTCCTACTCCAGCCAGCCCCACAAACCTCCTCATACACATATGGTGGTTGTAGTGGGGGTGGGAGAACGAGCAGTGAGAACTCTACAGAGAAGAATTCAGAATGGGCTATGCTTCAGTTTTTGTTTTTGTTTTTTCTTTTTAAGATTTATTTTTATTGCTTTGAAAGAAGGTGTGTGAGAGAGAGAGAAAAAAAGAGAGAGAGAGAAGTGGGGAGGGCCCAGAATAGTCTTCATAGTTGTACATCATTAATTGTGACATGGTTTCATTCCACACAAGTGGATGTGGGACCGCACGGGGAGGGTACCGAACTGAGAGCATTTGGCATGGGAGGCAAACACCTCCACCACCGTGCCACCCTGGCACTTACCAGTTGCATCACAGTTCAGCATATGGGTTTGCACCTCGGACCTCATGATTGCGAGGCAAGCTCTCAACCACTGAGCTACCCTAGCATTCCCTACACTTCGGTTAGATGCATGTGTTAAGAGCTTATAAATCCACAATCAAAATGCCACTTTATGATGTAATTTTCATATTTTAGAAAGTGAAAAAAGTAGCTCTACCCTGTTATTTCTATTACCTAAGACTACCAAAACACTAATCCAACCAAGATGCTAGCGTAGGGGTGTTAAGTGTCTAAATTGGAGCAAACCTTTTAGTAAAAGCTATTAAAATGTAAAATATAAAAATCTTTTGACTAAATATTTTTTTATTTGGGAGTTTACTGATAATAATACCATATAGTGCCTAAAGATAGCTGATAGGTAGGTAGGTAGGTAGATGATAGATAGATAGATAGATAGATAGATAGATAGATAGATAGATAGATAGATAGACAGACAGATAGGTGATAAATAGATAAATAGATAAACATTAATTTCAAGATTGTTTATAAACTTGAAAATTTGAGAACAACCCACATAGCCACACATGGGAATTGATTAACTAAATTATCATACATATATAAAATGAAATGTTCTGCAGCCACTAAGAAATACAAATGTGTGTTTACAAAAAAGAAAAGATGCCTAAGTTATGTCGCTAAGAAAAAAATAAATAAAAGCATATTGTAAGACTACATGCATAAAATTATCACATTCTTGGAAATAATAAAACATATGGTTGTGTATGTATAGCAAGAAGATCTGGAATGATACTTACCAAACAGTGGCTTTTTCTGGGGGATGAAAATAGAAAGCTTCTTATTTAGCAGATTTTATATTTCTACACTTTTAGAAATTCTTATTTGCATGAATACTTATTATTTTTACCATAAAAAATTAATGAAGATTTTTGTTCTATTTTTAGTATGGCACTTGGTGTTTGGGATATGAAAACCTAACCAATATTTCAAATCTGGAACTACAAGAGGAGAACAAAGAGAACACAATCCAAAAAGTGATTCTCATGTGAGCTGTACTTGGAAACAATTCTGTACATGAGTATGGATTTACTGCTAGCGTTCAAACACACAGCTGTAGATAGAGAAATTGTTGATCATCCAAAATTTTCTGAGGTTTTTGGGGGAAATGGCAGAGTTTGGTATGTTTGCATGATTCCTGTCTTTAAAATTCACTTAAATAAATAAAATGTGTTCAGTTTCTAGTTAGGTCCATATGTTTTTCAATTAAATAGTCAACTTATTTTAGGGAAAACCTTCTCTAACAATGTGGTTTAGGACTTTCATTAGATCATATACATAACACGAACTATGTCCCAACCAGTTCTGTTCTGGAAGCATCTGAAGGTTGCACATTAAAGACACTCGCTGTACCGTGCCCAACAACCCATAGAAGTGCTGGGCATGGAGCCTGGAGAAGGCCTCGCATCTGACCAGCTGGCTGCCCAACTGGCTGCCCCAAGATTTCACAAGGTGGCCTGCCAGTGAACCCATGATTGGGTCTGATTTCAACAGCACACTGAGAGTGGATCCATCTCTGATGGGTCAATTCACTGCCTTACAGAGACTGATACAAGTAACTACCGTAGGTTGCCAGAGAATTAATTGGCGATGAGATTGATCTGTCAATATATCAGCTAGTACGTATGATAGCCCATGAGGGTCTTCTTTCCTTTTGAACAAACTAATGGCAAGTTAAGTATTATCAAAAAAATTATATCACAAGTATATTTTCACAGCAGGAGCAGGAAGTTACGTAATCTGAATGTGTAATGGCATCTGGCACAAACAGCCTGGTGTGTCCACAGCATAGTTACATCTTCCAAAAGGTCCAGATGCTGCTCCTCGATTAGCCAGGACACCCTCTCTCCAGGATATGTCCAACTTCTAGTTCATCTCCCTTTTTATATCCCCCTCCTGAAACATAATACATCACAACAGATAAGATGGTTGCTGTTTGTTTACAATCATATTCTATTTCTGTCTCCATGAACTCATTCTCTGAATCACCTTGAATGTGATGTCTGATACCTGCAAGTTCTGCAGCTAGACCTTTTTTTTTTTTACTTTTCTCTCTCAGATAGCTGATCACATCCCTCATGTGCAGATTTTATTAGCTTCACTTTGAGAAGAAGTAGTGGTCAGGATAGGATAGGCTCTGCTGAGGTAACAAGTTAATCAAAATCTTATTGGTTTAGCACAACAGTTTATTTTGTAGTTTTGCAAAGTCTAATGTGAGACTGCAGGACCCTCCTCTATCTGCTGAATCTGAATCCAGGCCATCCATCCTGCTATCTACATACAGATCACCACAGCAGAGGAGACAAACATGCAGAAGAGAGTGAATTGTAAGAGATAAGGGCAAAGTAACATATGACTTCCCATTCACACTTCATTGACCAGAGCTAATTACATCACATAACCAATCTACCTGCAAAGAAGGCCGGGAAATAAGGAGGACCACCTTTTTAAAAGTGCCTTTCTGTCAACACAGCCCAGTACCAACAATACCTATAATCAAAGGACGTTTGATGCTTCAGAACTGTTCACTTAACCCTTTCTATTAATTGATATGATTCAGATCATTTACTGAGAGTCTAAAAATCTGGGTTAAACTGGGATACAGAGTAAGACTCAGCTTTATCCTTGGCATGTACATAATCTAGTAACGGCGAGATTACATTAATAACAGCAGTATTATACTGCTGTATGATTATAACACAAAGCATTATCTATATACAAAAATATAAATAGATACAATACACATTTAAAGAGCTCCACACCCCCAGAGGCTCTCCATCCCACTCAATAAAATGCTAAGCCCACCCTGGTCTCAGTGTTGGCTCCGCGTCCCTCACTCTGCTCCAGCTGCAGGGCCCTTCCTCTCCTTCCGCAGTCCAGGCCGGCTCCCACCAGCTTTGGAGAGAGCGGTTCCCTGTGTGTTCGGCCAGTCAGGGAGGTCTACTCTGAGCTTTCTGGCCCCGGAACACCAGTCTCACGTCCCTCCCCGCCACATCCCTCCCCTCCCAGGGCCTCTGTTGCTCTGAGCTGTTCACACCCTTGCCCTCCAGCCCGACACCAGTGCCTGACACACAGCATGTGCTAGGTAAACACGGGATGTGGGACACAGTTAAAACATAGCCATTTCATAGCATCAAGAAGAATAGAAATGGAGCTAATCAACTAAGAGGGGCAACTCTATTCATCCCTTATAGACACTAACGAATATCCCAGACCACATTCTCATTCCCAGCGCCTCCACGCAAGCTCAATTGTTGCTAAGATTGAAGCTTCTGCCTCAAAGAGGGGACAGGGACATTTATCAAGAGAAATACCTCGGTCCCAGAGCCAAATCAGCTTCACGGCAAGTGCCCGCCGCCCCCCACCCTGCACACGTTTGGGGGGCAGGGGAGCTCCCATCACTGAAGCCAGTGGCCATGGAGAAGGGGTGAAGAGGGCCGTGCATGCTCGCAGGGAGCTGGCAATCAGGGCCTGTGTCTGCTCTGCCTGCGAGTCGCCCGCCCTCTCAGACCTACCTCCTCATGCTCTCCTAAGTAAAGCATTGGGCTTGAACACCCTCCCTATTTCCTGCCATGGAGCTGAGTGGTGCCCGCAAGCAAGTCCTATCCTGACTGTGATAGGAGGACGAGAGGCAGTGGATCCGCTCAGTGGGCAGGGGTGGGAGACGAAAGCCCTCCAGGGGCCAGACCTCCTGGGGCGTTTCATGGGGCCATGTAGGGCCTATGCTTACAGGAGTGCAGAGGGAGGCTGCATCTGCTCATCTTCAGAGCCAAGGAATGACTCCGTGTGCTCAGAAAGACTGCAAGGTGTACAACTATGACGCTTCATGTTGTTTTGACAGAATTCTTCTTTTAAGCTTAAAAAGGAGAGCAGAAACAAATGTGGCTATTAAATCAGCAAATTAACCAATTGACACCCAAATTAAATGAAATTCTACATGAGCAAAAATCACTATTTATTTTTCAACTTAACATTTCCAAGTACAATATCCAGCAGTGGATTCATATAACTTCTAAACCTTGATTTCAAATCTGGCATGTTTGGTAGCTATAAATTGCACATATCCCAGCCATCCTTTGAATTTCATCAGTGACTCATCAAGGGAGACATCTTAACCCAGAGTGTATAATCGTTCAAACTTATTATTCAAATAGTTGACTATACGTCATACTCTCTGCAGTCTGCCATCTTTACATATTAGTTTCGTTATGCACAAAATGAAGAAAACATGATATAGCCAAGAAACATTTGTGAGGTATAGTTTTTTAAAATATTGGTATCTCTGATACTGTATTGTTCTATTTGACCAGTACATAACTACAATTTTAGATTTTTGTACCTGTGACCATATGATGTAATGAAAGGTATGCTTTCATTTGATCACTTGTTACTGAAAACCACTCTTTGTCCTAATTCATGTTCTGGTCTTTTACCTTTTGCTTTGCATATCTATTTGTTTCTACAGTTATCATTTCTAAAAAGTCATCATTTAGTACTATGTTTCAAAACACAAAGAGATGTCGGATTTGCTTCTAGTCTTCGCAAAACTAAAGCATTTGTATCAGCAACTTGCGTAAATGGTTTTATGTTTGGAATAGTTTCTTTTTCTCCCTAATTCCATTCTTCCACTCTTGTAGCACAGTCATCACTGCTCGATGCAGCTATAGGGCTTGCTCATTTATGAACTTTACGTTGGGTAAGGCTACCTTCACTTGAATTTGAATCTCCTGTTGAGTATTCAGCCATATGAATTTGTTGAGTATCAGTCTTGCTGTTTTTACTGGAATAGCTCATTTGGCTTTCAGTGTCACTGTCATTCAAATTCAAAACAGACATCTTAATGGGATTCTTTCTTTCTTTCTTTCTTTTTTAGATTTATTTTATTGTTTGAGAAAAGCTGAGAGAGAGAGAAGTAAAAGAAGAAGAAGGAGAAGGAGAAGGAGTAGGAGAAGGAGAAGGAGAAGGAGAAGAAGAAGAAGAAGAAGAAGAAGAAGAAGAAGGGCCCAGAGCAGTCTTCATAGTTGTACAACATTAGTTATGACATAGTTTCATTTTACACAGGTGGATGTGGGGCTGCTTGGGCAAGAATTGAATTTGGGGCTTCCCTCATGGGAGGTGAGAACCTTTGCTGCCATCTCAGCAGTTACCAATTGCACCATAATTCAGCATATGGGTTTGCACAGACCTGGGCCAGGATTCGATCCCCAGACCTCCTGATTGCTAGGCAAGTGCCCAACCTGTTAAGCTATCCCAGCAACCCCCACAGAATTACTTAACAGTTCACACTTTTACACTGAATATATATAATTATTTCTTGATAATACTTACATTATATCTGCACTCAAAGCAAATTAAATCTGTGTGCATCTCAAAGACATCAATGCTTAAAATGGCTTAAGAAACACATGACATATCAGAGACATTTCTGTATGTCAGGGGGTTAATAACAGTGTCATTTGAAGGCCCCATTTTGTAATAAGCCCTTTCCGAACATGCCACAAGTCTCTGTTTGCATCTCAAGGTCTGTGAGTCCACAATTTACCAGCAGCCTCCAGACACAGCTAAGTCCTGCCTATTTCAGGCTTTCCCCCTCTGTCTCTAAAGCATCAGGTAAGAATGACTCAATGAAGACAGCAAGAAAGAGAAAGAATGGGATGGATGAGAATGAAAGGAAGAGAAAAAAGCCCATGTTTCTGTGCTAGAGAAGTTTTTTTCATAGACTTTCTAAACCTGATCTGTTTCCTCCACCTGAAATCTCCCTAAGTGTAAATTAAAAACACTGGAAATCAACTAGGTATGGCTTGAAACGTGTCAGTGGTGATTGTCACCCCCGGATGTGCCATACCATACATGGCCCTCCTGTACTCCACCCCAGAAATTTCGATTCAAGTTATGTGTAGGTTTGTATATAGATGTGGGGGCAGGGGAGGTGGCAATATCTATCTTTTAAATGCCCCCATGTGGTCATGAATCGTTCAAAGTGTAAGTTGTAAACCAGTCTAACAGAGACATGGATCTGAAGTGATGCCTGCCACAGAAGATTCTGCCCACTGATCGAGATTCCTTCTTGAACAGTCACTTATTAGCTGTGCCAAGTTCTCACATACAGTGTATCTAAGCCCCTGGAATATTGGCCCAAATGCATTAGCCACAATGTTTATCAGTAGCAGCTATGAATTTGAATATTGACTTGAATTTCAATAACCCACTGCTTCCCACTCTCAGCCTCTCCCAACTTCCATTCATTCATCAAGTATGCATTGAGCACCTGCCGTGTGCCAGGCCCCGGACATGGCAGAGACACTGGGGATACAGCAAAGACCAGAAGGTTCACAGCACCTTTCTTCATGGCACATGCAGCTTGAGGGAGGGACAGAGAATAAGCGGTAACTCCATAGATGGCCATTGAAAAATAATTATTAACACAAGCCATGGCACACAGGATTGTGTAGTTATGTGACAGGGGCCTGCTTCTGCTCAAGAATCAGAAAAGCCACCATCCTGTGGAAGGAGTGTTTAATCTGAGACCTAAAGGACAGTAAAAGTCAGCTAGGCAAAGAACTTTAGGAAATACCACATCTCACACATTTTTAACTATATAATAGTCGCTAAGCTTTGTCCCTAAGAGGAGACATCAGCCCACTTCTGTTGTGATCCTTCAAACATGGCACTATGAACATCCAAGTAGAGCCAGAGTCACTAACAGACCTTCAAATCAGCTCACATTCTAGCCAGGTAGTAACCAAGGGGCTGGGTTAGCTTTGTCTACTTTATGTATTCATTCATTATTCACTCAGCAATTTCTTCAATGACCTATTTTTCTCAGGCACTGTGCTGAACAGCAATGGTACAAAGCTTAAATCAATCATCATCCCTAGCCTCCAGAAACTCATCACCTATTAGAGGAGACACACTAATAGGAAATTGTAAACTAGAGTAAAGTAGGGACAAGGATGATACTTCACACAAGAGGTGTTGTGAGGGCTAAATGAGATAATATGCAAGCATGCAAGGTGCTTAGAAGAGTGCCTGGCACAGTAAATAGTCCGTAAATATTGGGCATCATCATTAGAAGATGATAGTGTGCAGGACACCGGGCAGAGTAGAATAAGGCATTGTAGAAGCACTTAACTGTAACAGTTAGGAAAGGTGGGGATAACACCAGAGCTGGGTTCAAAGGATGACTAGGAGTAATCGATCTGTAGCCTCTCAATTAGAGGATGTTAACCACAATAGCTAGCCTGTACAGTGTACAGTGTGTTTATTATGCATCAAGCACTGACCAAAGTGTGGTCCTCATTTTACAGGTGAGAAAGACCCCAAAAGATGAAATAAATACCTAAGAGTCATGCACACAGTAAATGGAAGAACCAAGATTTGAAGTCAAGGGGATCTTAGTCCAGAGGCCAATTTTATTTCTAGTTGTTATATTTCTGAGTTTCAAAAAAAAATATTTATGGGAAGCCAGGATGGCTCAATGGGTTAAGCGCTTACTTTGTAGCCCCAGGGAGCAAGGATTGAGTCCCGGCCCTGGCCCATGTGGACCCATATGCTGAACTGGGGAGTGCCCCAGTTCAGTTCTCACTAGGGTGAGACCCCAGCCCAGTTCCTGCCCTGTGTAGCCCCGCGCCCACCTTGTGGAATGAAACTATGTGGAAAAAACCAATGATGTGCAACTATGGAGACTGTTCTGGGCCCTCCCTTTTCTCTCTGTCTCTGTCTCTGTATCTCTCTCTGTCAAAAACAATAAAAATAAATCTTAAAAAAAATATTTAAACTTCAAAAAGAACAAAGAATGTACTATAAATATCTATGTGCTTATAACCTTAAATTTATGTAATTATTTTTGTATTTGTTTGTAAAGGAACTGAAACACAACCCCTCCTCACTTAATGACCTACCTGTTTAACAACCACTAGGACTTAGGACAAGTTCTTCAGTGCAGGGAGTCCCTTTTTTCTGTCAGTGTGAGTCTCGGGAATCCACTTTCTTAGACTTTGTCTGGTTCCCCCAGATGGTTAGTATTCACTACACAAAGTGTTCTCAATTACACAAAACTACATGTTTCCTTTATTGTGCACCCACAGTACAAGATGTTGGTGAAAAAGAAGAACGTGACTTAATCTAGAGGAAGCACCAAGATTCAAAAGAAGTCTATTGATCTCGACATGAAAATGAAGATCATAACCCAATATGAAGTACAAAAGAACTTTACTCTAAAAGAATTAGCTGGTGCGTTCTCAAAAGTGAATGCAGCTCTATTAGAACTAGAGAGTATGGATCTAAATATTGAATGGCTAACAAACTTAGAATTGTAAATGAATGAACTTTTATGACACTATTGTGAGGTTTATGAAGAACAAATGAAACTTATAAAACAGACCATAATAAAAAGACTCTTCTGGGAAAGCTACACACAGAACCCCTACCCCTAGAAGTACTTCCATTTTGTTACTGTCATCTCCCTTACCCAGGCCCTCCACAGCTCCTGATGACAACTCTGATGATGTCACTAATGACTTTGAACTACCACCACACTTTGAAGGATTCATTGGCTAAAATATTAATCTGAATGTCTTTTTTATAAATAAATTTTCACTTTTTGGTACATCATTTTTATAATTTTTGCTGATTGTATCTTTATGTTCTGTAATATGTAAGAGATATAAATTAAAATAAAGTTATCAAGTTGGAATTTCCTTTAGACCTTTTTCATTATTCAAAATAAATAAAAATGATTATACTAGATTTATATTATTGTGCTGTGGTGTGTCATGTAACTTTCTGGTGCTTATCTAATGTATACTTTTTATATGAATAGAATTACATTATTCTAGTCACATGATGCCTATTGAAAAATACATACCCTCCAGTGCTATACACATCTTAGAACATTCACCTTTAAGCTTCTCCCATATCAACCAATTCACTTAGTGACCTAGTCATAGAAAAACAGAACTGGATCATGAAGGGAGGAGTGCCTACACTATTGAAATGTCCCCTGTACCACTCTCCAATTCCATTCCTCTCCTTCCCCAAATTTAACCATTATGGTGGATTTTCTGTGCGCCCCTCTAGTCCTATAGCTTTTAATTGTACCACCTGTGTAGGTGTCCAGAAACAGTGAGATATTTATAACAGTAAGCAGTAAGTTGTATTGCATTTTTTAAATATTTACACAATTGTTTCTTTTTCGCTGTGTTGTCCCATAACTTGCTTTGTTTCATGTAACAGTATACTTTCCGTATAATACGTGAACACATGGATTCAATTTGTTCATTTCAACTGCTGTACAGTATTCCATTTCATACCACCATTGATATGTCTATGGTTCTAATGACAGACATTGAGTTCTTTCCACCTTTCCACAATTTGAAACACTACTGCTCTGGACATCCTGATGCAAGGCAAGAATTTCTTCAGAAGCCTCTTAACCTGAATACATTCTTTATTCCCTATAAGACAAAGATGGAAACCAAGTATAGCCAGCATGCTTCATACAGTGTGCACTAACCAAAACCCCTGCTAGCTGGGTGATTCCTTGAAAATTGAGGAGAAATGCTGCTATATTTGATAGAAATCAGCACAAATGAGTTGTAACCTAGTTACCGGTATCCTTTTTAGTTTCCCCCTCAGAGCTTAGAGAAAATATTTTCTTGGCAATATACAGGAATCACCTAGAAAGCCTGCATCACCAAAGATGCATGATTTAGTGTGTGGTGTGGTGTGGTGTGGTCTCAGTTGGACAATTCAGTTTTCACACTTGGCTGGAAAGCACAGCCCTTATAAACAGGCACTGAGTGTATGCAAGAGGACAGGCAAAAGCACTTCTCTCCTCTCCTAGGACTCTTCCCCAGCTGCCACATCTCACTCTCACCACGCCCATATCACGTTCCACGGAAGGGCCTACTTTGGCTTTCCTGGGCACGCTAGCCTTCCTCTGACTGCCCTGACAGAAACTTCACCATATTGTTTCCGAAAGAATAGAGCCAAGTGTTCTGTTTCGCATTTACTTGGGCTACTGGAAACTGAAGAGGAAATGATAGTCAAGAAAAAATAGAGCAAGAGGAGAGAGTTTACTCCTGCTCCACCATCCTTCCACACAACAACTGACTTTTATATGATCATTGCTGCCCACTCAATGTGTAAGGCATTTATATCACACGAAACAGATGGTACTTTTGTCCATAAAGAATATTTGCTCACATGAAACCTACAACTCTGCTGACAGGGAACCCAGTTGTGTCCATGCCCATCTCACAAATGAATAAATGAGGCTCCAAAGGTGACTTAAATTAGTGTCCCCATAATTTGAGATTTTACATATCAGTAAAAGAAAAAAAATGTAATAGTGAGACAGTCATATTTATTTTGTTCATTGATATTTTTAAATATCTCCCACTACCACCATTGTTTAATAACAAAAGAGTACTTTAACAAACTACAACAAAAAAAAACAAAAAAAGACCCTATCTCAAAATATAGAAATTCCATAAAACTGAATAAATTTAGCCTTAGAGAAAACTAAATCAATCTTTTTATTTTTCAGCATTTTAACATAGCTGGTAAAAACCTGGTTGTAGACCAGCATGGTCCAAGAACATGCATCTGGGAAATATTGTCTTAGAGCACAGAATCTTAGAATTACCACATTTCTTTAAAAACGCCATATTCAGATAGAAACAATTAGCATCATTAAACTGTCCATACTACTCAAAGCACTCTACAGATTCGATGCAATTCTTATCAAAATACTAATGGCATTTTTCACAGAACTAGAATAAATAATTTTAATATATATATGGCCCCCCTAAAGACCCCAAATAGCCAAAGCAGTCTTGAAAAAAAAGAAATATATTGAAAGTATCATGCTACCTGATATCAAACTATGTTACAAAAATATAGTAATCAAAACAGCATGGTATTGACATAATAACAGATATATAGATTGATGGATCCGAATAGGGAGCCCAGAGATAAATTCACACCTGTATAGTCATTTAATCTATGGCAAAAGAGGCAGGGATACACAAAGGGCTAAGGACAGTTACTTCAACTAGTGGTTTTGGAAAAAACAGACAAATACATTCAAAAACAAACTGAAACTAAACCTTCTTACTCTATATACAAGAATAAATTCAAAATGAATTAAAGACTTAAATATAAGATCTGAAACCATAAAACTCCTAGAAGAAAATGTGAGCAGTAAACTATGACATTGCTGTTCATCTATTTTTTTCCTTTGGATAGTCTCCTCAGGCAAGGGAAACAAAAGAAAAAATAAACAATAGGACTAACATCAAACTAAAAAGGGTTTTGCATAGCAAAGAAAACCAACAAAACAGAAAAGATAAGCTATTAAATGGGAGAAAATATTCACCAGTGTTATACCTGATAAAGGGTTAATCTCCAAAATATACAGGAAGCTCATGCAACTCAACACCAAAAGAACAAACAATTTGATTTAAAAATGAACAGAGGACCTGAATAGATATTTCTCCAAAGAAGACTTATAGATGGCCAATAGACATATGAAAAGATGCTAAACATCACTAATCATCAGAGAAATTCATATTAAAACCACAATGAGACATCACCCACACCTGTCAGAATGGCTATCATCAATAAATCAACAGACAACAAGTGTTGGTGAGGATATGGAGAAAAGGAACTTTCCTGTGCTATTAGTGGGATTTCAAATTGATACAGACACTATGAAAAACAGTACGGAGGTTGCTCAAAAAATTAAAAATAGGAAATGTCAGGATAGCTCAGTGGTTGAGCATTTGCTTCTCAATCACGAGGTCTGGGGTTCAATTCCTGGACCCAACCCTTGCAAGTGCATATGCTAAACTATAGCACAACTGGAAACCACCAGGATAGTTTGGTGATAAAGGTACTTGTCTCCCATACAGGAGGCACCTGGTTTGATTCCTGCACAACACAGCCCCACATCCATCTGTGTGGAATGAAACCATGTAACAACTATTGACATACAACTATGGAGAATGCTCTGGGCCCTCCCATATTTCTCTCTCTCTCTCTCTCTCTCTCTCTCTCTCTCTCTCTCTCTCTCTCTCTCTCTCTCTCTCTTTCTCTCTCCTCTCTCTTCTTCTCTCAAACAATAAAATTATTATTTTTAAAAGATTAAAAATAGAATCACCATATGACCCAGGAATCATACTTCTGGGTCTTTATCCAAAGAAATCCAAAGCATTAATTCAAAAAGATATACCCATTCCTATATTTGTTGCAGCATTATTTACAATTGCCAACATATGGTAGCAACCTAGGTATCTACCAACAGGTGAATGGATAAAGAAGTGGTATATGTTATGTAACAAAATATTATTTGACCATAAAAACGAATAAAGTTTTACCATTTGCAACTGCATAGTTGGGCCTAGACGATATTACGCTAACTAAAATAAGTCAGGCTGAAAAAGACAAATACCATACGATGTCACTTATATGAGGAATCTAAAAAACAAGATAAGTGAACAAACAAACCAGAAACAGATTCATAGATATAGAGAACAAA
>PVKE010015118.1:0-33925 GCA_004027555.1 Craseonycteris thonglongyai
CTCTGCTTTCTCTTATAATTTTCTCTCAATATAAAGCTTCTGCTACACCATACATTGTGTCCTGTAAGTCTTTATCAGATTTTGTGCATATTTTATTTCTTCACTTAGAAATATTATAAATCAATAGAGAAAGAAGGGGTTTTTTTTAAAGCAAACAGTGCAAATGAAAGTACATTTTCAAGAGAACAGTTCTTTCTTAAATGAAGGGAAGAGCTCTTCAAACTGTAAGAAAAAAAATGAATTGGAACCTCAGTAACCACAAAAAAAGTAATTTTGATTTTATATAAAATATGAATTTCAAAAAGTTTCCAGAGATAAGGCTTCTTTTCCAATTCCATTAGCTCAATAAATAGACCTTCTTCCTTATCTACAAGTCTTTTTTTTTTCACCTTGTCCACAAAAAATTGAATTCCTCCTATGTATTGTGTGAGCTGTCTTATTTTTTAAATCCTTATTTAGATATGATAGTGCAGTCTGTTAATCCATAACCAATTGAAGACAGAAAACAGAACATTTTTTTCTGAGGGTGTAAATAAACTTATTAAAAAATTTCAAAAGTGTATTAGGGTTAAGGATGAATATATTGAAAAGGAAAAATAATAAATACTTTTATTTACCCTTCTTCCCCTTCATTCTGCTAATTAAGAAATTAGCACCCTTTGTAACATGTCTGAGGCCTTGTGCTGGCTACACAAACAAACTTATCAATGAGCACTCCAAGAAGTAAAAAGCTCCCCAATGCTTCTATTAATAAATGGAAAATGGGTTCATTTATTCATTCTTTTATCTGATGGGCAGAAACTAAGCCAAGCCAGATGAATGCTAACATACGAGATATGGCCTTAAATCTCTATTTTACCTTGATAAATATTTGCTTCTTGATCCTAAAAGGTTGAAAACACTGAACTTTGGTATGAAGCAGATAAGGGAAAGGCTTGGGCAAGTTGCCTTGTGAATGACAAAACATCAATGATAGAGGAAACAAAGGTATAAAAATAAAAAATGTTTGACAGAAAAATCAAGATCTTGGACCAGCTGCAATTAAGGTTCTAGAATTGTGAAACTGGAAGGAAGAATACTGGCATAAGAATAACAAAATAACAGTTTCTTTTATGGTTTGCTGAGCTGTTGATCCAAACTAACTGCCTGAGTCGCCTGTTTTGTATGCAGAGTACCATGGACTTTGATGGATAGCTTGCTGTGCTCATGTGAGGTGACATTTGCAAACTGCCTGAAAAATGTTGAACTCATTTGTTTAATGTCAAGGTTTTAGATATGAGATTATGTGATCTGGGACCTCAAGTATAGCATAGCTGGCATTAGGGATTATTTCACGATGAGTTCCTTTATTTTGTTTTTAGAAATTCAGCTTTGGATTTAGGTAACATGCATTTGTATATGCAAACTATGTATTTGTATAGAATTAATATATATATGTGCTGGTTATATATGTATATATGAGGGTTAACAAAGAATTTGATATTTAAAAACGATTTGAGGAAAATGTCAATATTCTTTATTTCAGTGCATGATAAAGATTCACTGATAATAAACTGATTTCTGGTTTAGTTAGATAGGTTTTAATATTTCTGACATATTCTAATTTTTGGATTTTAATTCATCCTGGATCAAGGATGATTAATGCACAGGCATAATTTTTGTCCCATTGTAAAGGTTTGTTTTTTCATATCTGTAAGAAATAGGAGTGAAGAAAAAATCAGACATGAGTGGAATGTTGAGTAGTGAGGTTGGTTTTTGGACATATTTTTCTGAATTTATACATCCTAATGAAGGTTGTTTCCTATGGCAGAGGAGTGCACAATTAGTCTTTTCAGGGTTGTCTAAAACTGTTTATTTATGAATAATAGTTGAATAATCATCATGAGTTTACGGTATATATCTAGTGAAATATAAATATTATCATTTCAAATGTGTCCATGTTATATTATATTCATGGATTCTAAGATGTACATTATATTAGCTTCCTATCCCCACCATAACAAATTATACAAACTTAGTGGCTTGAACCAACACAAATTTTATCTTTTACCGTTCTATAGGTTAGAAGTTCGATTCTCGTGTCTGTAGGCTAAAATCAAACTATCAGCAGGGCTGCATTTCTTTCTGGAGGCTCTAGATGAGAATCCATTTCCTTGTTTTTTCTGGCTTCTGGAAGCCTCCCACACTTCTTTTAAAGTTTATTTATTTTATTAATTTTTGACAGAGAGAAAGAGAGATACAGAGACAGAGACAGAGAGAGAACTGAACTGGGGGAGCTCCCAGTTCAGCATATGGTTCCGCACGGACCAGGGCCGGGATTCGATCCTCGGTCCCCGGCGCTACAGAGTGAGCACTTAACCCACTGAGCCATCCCGGCTTCCCCCTCCCACACTTCTTAACTCATAGCCTCTTCCATCTTCAAAGCCAGCAACATTGTTTTTCTCTAACCGTTCTTCTGTAATCAGTTCTCCCTTTGATTCTTCTGCCTCTGTCTTCAATGGAGTACACTGTGATTATAATCCAGGATATTCTCCCCCATCTGCTGATTAGCAACCTTAACTCCATCTACAATTTTAACTCCCTTTTGTTGTGTAACCTAACAAGTTTCAGGATCAAGATCATATTGCGGAAGCCAGGATGTCTCAGTGGGTTAAGCACTCGCTTTGCAACCCCCAAGAACCAAGGAACAAATCCCAGCCATGGCCCGTGCAGACCCATATGCTGAACTGGGATGTGGTTCCCACGCGGGAGGCCCCCAATTCAGTTCTCACTCCCCAGTTCAGCCCCTGGCTCAAGGGGGCGTGCCTCCCATGAGGGAGGCCCCCAGCCCAGTTCCCACCCTTCACTGCCCCTGCTCACCTGTGTGGAACGAAACCATGTTGAAAACTGATGACATACAACTATGGAGACTGCTCTGGGTCCTCCCCCTTTTGTCTCTCTCTCTCTCTGTCAAAAACAAAATAAATCTTTTTTAAAAAGATATGGTCATATTTCAGGACCATTATTCTGTCTACTACAGATATTTTTTCACATTTTATGATCTCTGTAATCAGGTTATGTCTTATAATCAATGTGATAAAAATATTGTTTTATAATTTAATTGGCAATGTTTTTTTTCTTATAGAAACAGAGAATAATGGTGCTACTTACAATTGATGGCATTTAGACTTAGTGAAATAAGTTATCATAACTTCAAAGTATGAGCCAAATGAGTATAAAGAAGATCCAGTCCTTTTTTTTTTTTTTTCTGTGTGAGTCATAAATCATACTCTCAAAATGATTTCTAGAGAAAGATTGGTTAATTCTGCAATAGTCTCTGGGCTTCAGTAACTAAATTTTAAGATAATGAATTTTTAAAGTTCAAGTTGACCATCTATCTTTAGAGATGGTAGCTGATTAAATTGACAACTTTCTTTATTAAAGATTTTGAGATCTTTGTAGATCCATCTTTGCCCATAGATTTTTTTTCTTTACATTTAATAGTCTTTATCTTTGGGTGATAGTTTATAACCCCTTTCATTCATAATAATACCTGTCCTGATCAATTTTACAGTTAAGCCTTTGTATCTGAGACCCTCTCAAGGAGTATGAAGTTGGCACTACAAACTGAGTATTGAATGAACTCTTCTGCATTTGAATTGAGGCATCCCTTTTATCAGTATGCACTGTGCAATACTTCTCCAATCAGAGAAACCCCCTCCATAAGACTCTGTTCTTGAGTGTATGTGCTGCGGGAGTGAGCACAAGACTCAGTTCTTTAAAAGATAGTGCCGTAGTAGAAAGAAGCAAAAGATTTCCTTCATGACTTGGGCAGAAATGGACATTTGAAACTTGACTCATTTGGGAACTCTCTGATAAATACTGTAAGAGCCTCTAAAATAAAGCTCATCTTATTGTTAATAAAACATTTCATATATAAGAAGTAACAGCACTTTGTGCAAGGCATTTTGCCAGATTCTTTTTGATCCTGAGTATTGTTTTGTTTTCTTTTGTTTTTACGCTAAATATAGTAAAATGGTAAATTCTTTTAATCAATAACAGGAATGAGGTTTGGGGCTTATACACATAGTGCACCAATAAAGTGCTGTCACCTGCTGAACCCTAACTCTCAACAACGAGAGATTTGTAGGCCACAAGGTCTGTGTCTGGAGTTAAGATTGAGAGCTAAAGAGGAATCTGCTTAAGTAATAAAGCCTGAATACATAGTGGTAGCAGCTAACTTGTATGTTATAGAATCTTGGCAACCTCTTCTGCCTACATCAGAACTCCTACTTTGAAATCAAGGGCTCATATCATTGAAGAGTAATGATAGATCCTACCAACTGTGCTGCTTCAGGCAATCAGAACCACCATGTTCTCTCCACTCAAAATCAACTGCATATGGATTAAATACAAATTAACTGTCCCTAACAGCAATGATAGATAGCGAGAAATAAATAGTGCTAAGGGATAAGGCTGTTGATGATCACATTTAATTCCCAGGAGAAGAGGAATTCCAGCAGACACACCATAGTGAGTAAAAAGATTTTGAAGAGTCCTTATTAAAAAGTAATATCTGATCTTGTTCACAGACCTTGGCACTTTTGTTATGTTTAAAGGGGCTCCTTAAGTGTTAGAAAGTTGGTAGTTTGCTTTACAATATTTATAGGTCTTTTTTCCACCATTGGAAAAACACTCACTAACAGAATTAATTTAATGACAAGCCAGATAAGGACATTAACAGAATTCAATAACTGGATCACTGTGCCTGTCATATTCATATAAAAGGCCTTAATATGGTTTGCTAAGCTGTTCCCATCTTTTTATTTGAGGAGCCCACATTTATACCAACCTCACTAACACCCAAGTTTAGGATGATTTAGCTCTTTACATTATACTGCTTTACTAATTACACCCACATTCGCATGTTACAGAATGCAGCTCTAGGTGCTTTGTATAAAAATCATCTTGCAGCCTCTGTGTGCAGCAGAGGCCTGCCTGGTAAGACCTGCCTGCCTTCACCCTACCCACTCCAAGTTCTTCTCCAGTCCTTTCTCCACAATGGTAGTTTGCCTAAGAGAATCACAGCTCCACTGAGTGGCCTTGGGCAGGCCAAGAAGGGAGGAAATGAGGTCAACTGAGAGGAAAGAAGGAAGCAACAAGGAAAGTGGGGAGAGAAAGAGAGCTAAAGAAAGACATTAAAGAGAGAGTGAGGATGGAAGAGATGAGATAAATAGGAGGAAGGAAAAACAATAGATGCAATTTTCAGGGATAAAGAGGGTTTCCTGTGGTTATCTGGTTTAGATAAATTTTTTTGTTCTTTTTGTTTTGTTTTAGTTTGGTTTGGTTTTTGGTTGTTTTTGCTTTTTTGTAACTGGTAAATCAGAGCTTATTGGGCTGACCATATGTACCATTTTAAATGGGACAGAAAACAATGGTACTTTCACATTTCAAAAGGTACGTATGGTCAGCCTAGTCTCAGTGGGCTGAATTCAAGGTGTCCGTCTACACACTGTTTGGAATAGGACAGTACTGCTGTTTTCTGTCCCCTTTTAAACAGTCAGACTAGAGCTTATAAGTTCCTTACTAAAAACTCTCCAATGACTTTCCATCATACTTAGAATTAAATCCAAGATTCTTACCATGACCTACAAAGCTTTACATGACCTAGCTCTTGGACACGACTGAGAGACTAAAACCAAAACTGTATCTCTAATAGTTTCTGTGGGTCAAGGATCAGAAGTGGCTTGGCCTGGTAGTCCATGAGGTTGCAGTCGGATGTTAGCTGGTGCCAGAATCATCTGAAGCCTTGGAGAAGAAGGCTGGGTTGTAGAATCCATTTCTAAGGAACCTCATTCAGATACTGGCAAATGGGTGCTGGCTGTTTGCAGGATGCTTCAGTAACACTGTAGGTCGCCCTCTCTAAATGGTCTGAGCTCTCACAACCGGGCAGCTGGGTTCCAATGGTGATCATCCATGGAGAAAAAGAGGGGAGGGAGGGAGGCAGGGTTAGAGACAGAAACAAAGATTGGAAGTCAGGCAGAAACTTTATCCTTTTTACTATCTAACCTTGAAAGGCACATAGGTCACTTGTCATACTTCATTGTTGGGACATCTCCAAGCTCCTCTCCAGATTCAAGGAAAGCGAACATAGAACACTTCTCTTGGTGAGTCACATTGTTAGAAGTACATCTAAGAAGAGATAACTATCTAGATAGGGCCAATTGGGGATAATGCAATCATCTCCAAGAAGGGTTTCCTGTGTTTATATGGTTACAATAACTCTTTTCTATAACTGGTAAGCCAGGCCATATGCATCTGTCCAATGGCTTCCCATCAATTACTTCCAAAATTTCTTAACCTACAAAGCCTGACATGACCTAGCCTTCACCTTTTTCTACATTCTTGACATACCCACACCCCTTTCCAGGCACACACATCCTTTTGCTACTTCTCACACATACCAAGCTCGTTCCTTTTGCCTGGATTAGTTTTCTCCTAGATAGTCACATGATTTGCTTCCTTGCTTCTTCTGGATCTCTGTTTAAAAGTTACCCTCTGAGAAAAGCCTTCCCTGTGACCCTAACTACCCAGGGTGCCCATGTGCACTCTCACTTTCTCTCTCTCCCTCTCCCTTTACCTTACTCTATTTTTGTTCAAGGCAATTATCACTACCTGACATTATGGAGAGATAGCTATGTAGATAGAGAAATAGCTAGATAGACAGACATATCTAGCTATATAATACATTCTATATCTATGGCTAGATCTTTGTTCTTTTGCCTCGCAGCAAAATGTGTGCTCTTATGAGGGCAGGAACTCATTTTTATTCACCACCCTATCTCCAGTGCATGGAATAGTGTCTACCCGAGTGGGTGCTCAGTGTGTGTGTGTGTGTGTGTGTGTGTGTGTGTGTGTGTGTGTTGAATAAGTGAATGACAAAACAAATGGGTGGTAATTCTTTGTGAATGTCATTTCCAAGTTGCTCTGACCAGTGGTGGCAGCACTGGTAATGAATGTGTCTGGGAGGAATAGAAATGGCAGTGTTCCACTGCATGTCCAGATTCTGGCTGCTAAGAAGCATTTATGTTACTGCAAGTCACAGTGAGACCCAATATAATAATCTTTTTAGTCTTGAAGAAAGAATAAAAGCCCATAATGGTGCTTACACTACACTGTGTTGATGTAAATGATAAGACTGAGCTGTAATGACTTTTAATTTGTGCATTCAGAATCTAACCCAGCCATTTGCTTTTGATTTTGTTGATTGTTCTTGCCAAAATCAATCATCTTTGAGGCATTTTAAAATAGTGTAGTGCTATCTTAATGATGATATATCAAAGGATCAAAACTTCAGGGTAACTAGGATTCTACCATGGATTTTAAAGACATATCACTGTACCTTGTCTTACATATCACTGTGTACAAGGTAAATTGTAGTGCTAATGAGATGATAGTTAAGAGCTTTTCTGAAAGCCAAGAAAAAAGCCAAGCATAATGCCTGTGCCTGCTAATTTGAGCAATTTAGCAACATCTTGATCAGTGATGGCTATGTTTAATACAGGAAACAGAGGAAGCCTCAAGAACTCTCTGGACCATATCTTCTCACTGCCCTGCTGTAGCCATGCTGAACTGCGCACAGTTCCCAGTGTAGTCAGGCCATCCTGTACCTTCATGCCTCTGCTTGCTGTATTCCTTCTTCTGGGAATACCTCTTCCCTGCAACTCTTAAGCTCCTCCTCCTCTCTAAGGCCTCTCTCAACCCACATCCACCCCACAGTAGAACCAGGTGCTTCCTTCTGTTAACTCCATGGTACCCTGGGCACATACCTCTCACAGCAGGTACCACGTTCTTGCATTTGTTTCACAGCTCGCACACCTGCCCTCTCCCGGATCACCAGCTTCTCGAAGGTAGAGTCTGGGTCATGTCAGTCTTTGTATCCCTTCTAACAAACCAATCATTTTTACATAGGACAACTCCCAACAGAAGGATTTGATGGATGGACAGGCAGGCAGGCAGACAAATGCATGAACTTCCATAGCAGTGCTCTACTAACAAGGGCTCTTAAAAATATATGTGAAGATGCTAAGTAATTAGCATCCTGGTAGTACACTCACTAGGAAATGGATTGGTGGCTGTCTTCCTAGACTGTCACATTGCATCTGGCTCCTGTCTGTGAGGTCTATGAGGTGAGAATTCTCAAGACTGGTCTTCAGGGGCAGAGCTGTGAGATATTCAGTCTGGCCTCCCAGCAGGTACAATTAAATATTCACAAGGCAGAGATGAGCCATGCAGTGATTCTTCCCTAAGCTGCCAAACAACCATTTTAACCCTGATAACTTCTGCACTACCAAACAATTGGAGAATTTCATTTGGCTTAACTGGATATTCATCATTCTAACATTAACAACAGAGTCTTGGATGAGTAAAATTTAGGAAATGGCATCTTGGAGCAAGTTATTATCAGGAAGAAAAATGTTCTCTTCAGTATCTAAAGGAGGGCATGCACTGTACAATTATAAGGTTGCTATGGGTTTTTTAAATTAAGAATATATATGCTTAAAATAGGTTGTTCTTGTGGTTTTTAAAATTAGAATTAAATATAAACATTTATCAAAAGCTATATGTTTCCATTGAAAATTTGTTTTTGTTCTCTAAGATATGTTGTATTATTTTTACTTGGAAAAATTAAAATAATCTCTCAGATTTACCCATAGCATTTGGTTGTTACCTATCTTTGGCCATTTTTCTTACAAGATACATATCATATGTGTGAGTCTTTCCTATACTAGAACATACGTCCCACATCCTGTTTGTCTTTGTGTAGCACAGTCTGAACCAGGGCCTTACACATGTTAGGTATATTATGGATATTTTCATTAATTCCTAATCAAATAACTTGCTGCAGGGGGCTGGTTGTCCTCTCTTGCTTCCTTCCTAACTTTGTAACACCTCTGGTAACACATCAGTCTCATAAGTCCATCATCCTATGGGATGGCTTTCTATGCACTATCGTCATCCCTCATTAGTCAACCATTGCATAACACACCTATACTTGCCATCAAAGAGCTTCAGTGGGAAATAATGGAAGAGTGAGTGCTGCAGCAGAAGTAGAGGTCGGTGCTGTTTGGGGAGTGACAGATGGCCCCATTTGGGGTGGGGCAGTCAAGGACAGCATCTCAGCAGAGGTGATGCTTGAGCTACAGGACTTGAGAAATAACACACTTTGCAGACCAACGATGCTCCGTCTGTGCCCCTCCCAAGGAACATTTGCTCCCCCATTATCAGAGTTCATTCTGTCCTGAATTTGTGTTCATCACCTTCATGCATTTCTTTATAGTCTTGGTCTACACAAATGGTCCTTATTCTAGGATCATCTTTTCTCAGACTTTATATCAGTGGTATCATAGTGTTTATATAATAAGAATCAATAATCTCCCGGGCACTTAAGATGTACCAGCACTGTCGTAAACATTGTACATATATTGAGCCAGTCAATCGTTATAACAATTCCACGATGTGGGTACTATTGTTATCCCATTTTTCTAAGAAAGAAACAAAGGCTGAAAGTTGTTTTCTTTTTTAGGCAGTTTTATCATTTCATTCGACCATCAGCAGTTAAGTTCTCATCCACATTAACTATGTGTAGATTTTTGCAAGCGGTGACAGGTATTATACGTAGGTAACCAAGGTATATAGAGCTTGTTTGGTGAGTCTTCATCCTCATTATGTTTTTTGGACAAGCACACCCACATACGGTGTGGGACATGCCTTACTCCTTTGGCCCAGATGGATTTGTTGAGTCTGGTGTCAGTGCATACATCTGGAGTTTTCATCTCCATCATGGCAAATTTCCAGATCTCTTTGAGTGTCCAAGTGACACACTTCTTGAAACCCATCCATGGATGTGCTTGTGAATGTTGATGGTGTATTCTTTGGTCACTACCTCATGGATGGCAGAACAGCCCTCCTCACCACCCTTCTTTTTGGGAGTCATTCTGCAGGACCCAAGTTGGAAAGGAAGAGCATGAGGTGTTGCAGGTTCAGTTTATAATTTGTCCAAGATTTCACAGATAATACGTGGGAGAACCAGGATTCAATCCCAGGCAGTCTGGTTCCAAAGTCTGAATTTATTTTCTCCATGGCTTTCAAAGTAATTATATCGTGAAAATCATCTCACTGTTTTCTGTAAGGATTAAAAAAAACATTTGTTTCTATCATAGAACAGAGGATCAAGAATCTTTTCTAGGCTTTTCACATTTGAAGTGATGCTTTCTTTCTTTCTTTTGTTTTTTAATTGATATGACTGTGGATTCATATGCAGTTGTAAGAAATACAGAGAAATCCCTTCTACATTTTTTCCAGTTTCTTCAGTGGTAACATTTTGTACAACTATGTACAATAGTACAATATCACAATATCACAATGCTTCTATTCAGCATCTCCTAATTTTATTCACTGCTTTTATTCAGATCTCCTAATTTTACTTTTACTCACTTTTGTGTTTGGGTGTGCAGTTCTGTGAAATTTTAGCATTTGTGTAAGTTTGTATACACACTACCACAGTCAAGATAATCAATAGGTCTGCCCCTAAGGATCGCTCATACTGCCCTTTTAAAACCACACCTCCTCTCATTCCAGCCCTGCTACCCCTGACACCAACCTGCTCCAACCACTACCTCCAACCCCATCCCTATCCCCTGGCAACCACTAAACTCTCCCCCTTGTCTAAACTGTTATTGTTCCAAAGCCTGAATTTTTAACCTCTCTATTATATTACAATTTGCTTTTCTTCCCATTGAACATTATATTTTCAAGATCGATACATCATGTTGTTGTATGTTGCTCTGGTTCATTCATTGTAACTGCTGGGTGGGCATTCCCAGACTTATTCATCGTTTCTTCTGTTGATGGACATAGAGGTTGGTTCCAGGGTTTTTTCCACCACTACAACCAATTCATGAACATGTGTCCTTGTGCATACTCTTGCTTCTTCACACTTGAATTGGGGTCTGCCTTTGATGACCAAAAAAAGATAAATGATAAAAATTATTTAACAGATAATGGACTTATTTGTTGTAATCAAGCTCACGAGAAGGGTCTTAACAGGACCATTCACTATCCCCTTGCTAACAAATATCCAAATGACTAGATCTGCCGTCACTTTTAATGAAGGTGTTTAAGTTAAGGCAAACAATGCCCCAACATCCTGACAATGACATCACATGTACTCTATTCTAATGGGAACATATGTTACAGTGCTCCTTGAATCATAGGATATCTAGTTGGAAGGGACCTTCCAGGTAACCCAGACCAGTTAGGTCTTGACTGCCTTCTACAATGTTCCAATATAAGGTTGACATCTTACTAGCCTCCATGGTCTGGTAACTGAGCCCCTCTCCAGGCAGCCCATTGCACCTCCTGGTAGCTCTGAGAGCTAATAGTTCTATTTGATACTAAAATGAAATCTGTCTTGTCATAAGCACTCACTAGCTAGTGTCATTAGCAGAGTAGTTCCTCCACCCCCACCTGCCAATAGGACTAGGCTTCCAATGGCCTCAGAGAGCTGCTCTTACCCTAAGGAGGAAGATGTCCAAAGGGAGGGATGGGAGAAGAGAAACTTCATCCTAAAAAGATAATATCAGTTTTGCCTTTGTGGCCAACAAAGTAAAACTAATATAATTTCAAGGTCCCCTTACCTCACCAAAATTGTTCCCACTTTTCTCACCATTACCAAAAATTCCCTTAGCCTCAAAGTTTTTCATTTGACAACTAGAAATAGAAGATTTTAAAAGGGAAATCTTTGGTTTAGATAAAAATTTAATGTGAGTGAATTTCAATGGAAGGATGATGGATGGAGTAGTTGGCAGATCATTCTTAGGTGATTGGTATCAGATCATTCTTAAATTTTTAATGAAAGAAGGAAGAGTTGCATCAGCGGACAGGCTGAGGGGACAAGGAAGGTGCACAACACAAGATGAACACTTTACTAGATTTGGTCATATTTATCTTCTTCGGAGGTTGGGAGGTGGGGCAGGGAATGACAGGTGGTGTACTGCAGGATTGCTGTCGAGTACACGCAGAGGCTTTTAAAGTCCATAATACACCTCAAGCATAATACACCTCAAGCTGGGATGACAATGAGTTGATTCAGCCATTCAGTACTTTGCAGAGGATCTTCATCCAGTCTTGAGTATTTGCCTCCTTATGCAAAGCTACTTACTCATTTCCCTCCTCAGGGTCTCTGTGGAGGACACCGCCTCATACCAACAGAAGTTTCTGCTTCAGCAGTGAGTCCCACTGTTCAGATGGAAACATGGCTTAATGGTTTCAGGAATGGAATCTACTTTGTTAATTACCTACCCCTAGATTGACAGCAACTTTTTTTCTTACAAATTGGAATTAACCGTTATGATTTCTATAAATGTTATTAGAAAAATACGTTTATAAAGCATTATTTGAAACAGTACCATGTTAGGTTTTAAAATGAAAATAAAAAACCTGAAAATGTTGTTATGTAGTTTTTAAGTTCATGAAATAAGACAGATTACTAAGAAGGGAGAATGATGGTAAAGAGGTACAATAATAGCAGCACCTCATTTTAACAGAGAAATAGATAATACTATACTGGAAGCCTTTCCAAGGAATTAATAGTTTCTGGAAATAAGGGGAAAGACATTTGAGGGTGAACAATTGTCATTTGCTATGAGGCGCTCTAATGTCAGTTCCCTCCACCTTGGATTAAAGCATCATTGAAATTCACAGGTTGGCGGGGCTGTGCAGCCCACATTGGGCGGGTGCAGAACAGAGCAGGCTGCAGCTCAAACCAGGCATTTCCCTGTGCATTGCTCTGTCTATGTGACATTAGTGGCAGATTCAGCAGTCACCTCGCATAACCTACCCTTGCTCGTGCAAGCTTACGAACAGGCTTTTCTTCGGAAATGATTGAGCAGTTATTCAGTCATTTATAAAATTAGCCCACTCCCATGGTGAGATTTATTTCTGTGAGAGTTAAATCCCAGTTTCTAACTAGCAGAGCAAAATCGTTGTCATGGAAACGAATCCCATTTCACTAGGCTGGAGCTGCAAATCACTTGCATGGAGATGGATTGACAAAGATGCAGAGGAAAAGGGGGAGAAGAAATCAGACATGGCTTAAATCCCTTTCCAGAACAATATTTATGATCATTATTAATTTTACTTGGCACGGAACTTGACTTATAAATACTGAATCTCAATAAAACCTTTCCATACTGGGAAAAGGAAATGTGTTCCAAAAGCTATTTAAGATATCTCAAAGCGTTTTTCTTTTGCCACTGAAGAGGATCATTTATTAAAATAATAAGATTGTATTTTAGTTTGTTCTCAGAGTAATTAAATCCATAGTAATGAGAGGGAGAGTTATGTTAAGAATATTTTATTTCCTTATATTCATTGGGACACTCAGAGAAGGAATATGTGAATTTATTATCAATACAAAAGGATTGCATGCCTCTCTAACGCATAGTCCAAGTAAAGGAACCAAACACATCTACACACAAGTTCTTCCTACAAACTTATAGCATCATGAGTTGACCCGGAAGGGCACCTACATTATGAACCTTATGGTATTTGTGCCTTCCTGTAGGAGGGGACATTTCCCAGGGTGGTCAGGGGTACTCGCAGAAGTAGTTTGTGTCATCCCATTTCTTATGCCAGGGCCCCAATCATTCCCGCTCCCTCTGAGGAATCGCACTTTTCAGATTAGGCATCCATTTCCTCCTAAAGGATTGTCAGCCAGACACGTCTGTAAATTTAAAGTTATGTTACTGTGAAAGAGCATACAGAGCAGAGTGGGCCATTGCCATATGACTAGATTTTGGATGCTTCTGAGTATCTGCAACAGAAGAAAATAACAACATGGCCAGGGGAAGGGCATGAGAGATGAGTGTCTTCATCCAAGGCAGCAACAGCCTCTGAGGGGAGGGCTCCCAATACCAAGTATTAAAGAAAAGCAAATGAAAATACTTCTCTTGGTCAATTATAAGATGCTTGAGGGTTTTGTGGGTATGTATTTAAATCAGAGGGTCAATTAGAAAAAAACGAGCATCTGAAAAAATACATTTTTTTTTCTATATATCATAGAATTCTTAGTAAACACATTAATTATATAAGGAGTATTTATCCTTGGGAGAAAAACAGCCTTTTAAATTTTTACATATATGAGGGCTGTTCAGAAAGTATCCAACCATGTAATATGAAAAATAGAGGCATTTATATATACACATACATATATGTACGATAACATGAATTTAAAAACCCTCAAAATGTTGAGTTTGTTGATTAAGAAATTTCACTTGGTAATGGGTCGAGAATGTATTCAGATATTTACTACATGAATTTCATTTCAGCTCTTGGCACCAAGATGGAAACAAACTAAATGTCCTAAAATAGGAGATTAGTTAAATAAATTATGATGCACCTACACAGTGGGTTACCCTGCAGTGTAGCAGTTAATAGCATAGATTCTGGCCACAGATTTCATGGGTTTAAATCCATGCTATGCTTCTTAACAGCTTTATGATTTTGGACCTCTTAACCTCACTTAGCTTACTTCTATCACCTCTAAACAGTTGAATAATAATAGTATCCATCTTTGCTATTCTATTTTGTGGGAAAAGATGAGTTAATATATATATGAAGCATTGCAAGGAGTGCCTACCACATAGCAAAGTTTATCAGTGTTATATAGCTATTTAAAAGGGAATACCAGTATATTTAGCCAGATGGAAAGATATATATAACATAAGTGAAAAGAGTGGATTTTAAGAGAGCAATGGGTATTTGATGTGATCTTAATTTTGTTGATACACATTATATACAGACTTATGAGTACATATCTATCTATGACTTTTAAACAAGATTTTAAGGGTCATTGTCAATGCTATGAATAGTGTGTCTCCGGTGAAATTAAGGGTTTTATTTCCTTCTTTTAAGTCTTTTTATTTTCTGATTTTTCTGAAATGAGCATGTTCTGGTTTCAAAATAAGGTGTGAGAAGTTACTTCTTAAAACAAATAGAAAGTCTTGCTCCCTCTAGCTATTTAGTTCTTATCACTGGAAGTTTGAGCAGATGAATAGAACTTATTTTTAATTTAACATTTAACACTTGAGTCTCTGAAAGAGCACAGTAAAAGCATTTCTATATGAAAAATAGTTCAGAGAATATTTTTTCACTTTATCACATGTATTTTCTAAAAGTGTGTTTTTAATTATTTAGTGAAAAGCTCTTAATTGTAGAACTGAGAGTTTCCAGCTAGGGCACTTACATACTTTAGAGAAATGAAAATTTATAAATCTCAGATCTGTTCTGCTTATCTTAAAATTGTTCCCTGGTAGTAGCAGACAAACAGAATGCTCTACCACCCGGAAGAGCATAGTGGACCATGAAGTGTGCACACGAAGGCAGCCAGAGGGATCTGTAGGGAAAACAGCTTTCTGGAAAGGGACTCAAAGCCTGCTGGTTGGGGGCCCTAGAATTCTCCAGTGAAAATGCAGCGTTTGCACAAAGGAGATCTCCAGGATGTGAAACCCAATATTTACACAGAGCCTTAGCCCAAGGAAGGCATATTTTTGATCCTTGGCTGTAAATACTTAGTAACTGCCTAACAACACACATACCATGGTATAGAATATCCATAGAAAGGCAAGCTCTCTGACAGAACCCTGGGCAGAGTGCTATTGACCTCACAACCTGCATGCCTGCTGCTTTATTAAAGTTTCATGCCTTCAATCACCATTGCTGCATGAATTCTTTTACAGCCTCTGGCACTCTAAGCAAAAGCCACAGAGACATGGGAAATCAATTTTCTCCTACAAAACTATGAGCATCGAGTGAGACAACAGTTTTGTTTTGTTTTCTCCTGTGCTATGAAGTGAAAAGGGGCTCCTCAATCTCGTTGCTGAAAACAACCTGTTATGTTGATTTGCATCTCCAGTTTAAGTTTCCTGTCTAAGACAGAGGAATATCTTAAGTTTGAAGGACTTTAAAGGCTGCTTAGCATATCTCCGGAATTCAAACTCTGGCCAAACTGCCTATGTCTTCCAGGAAAACAGATATTTCTCGTTTCCCCTGAGAGGTAGAGAAGCTACATTTCTGTTGTTGGTTATTAGAATATTCTAGTCCTCTTCTGCTTCATTAGTGAAACTTCATGAATATTGATTAAATTAATAAATCATGAAGGGAAATATTATCATTGTTATCTGTATTAGTCAGTTTTGCTACATTTCTCTTGTTGGTTCTTAGAATATTCTAGTCTTCTGCTTCATTAGACAAACTCCATTAATATTGGTTAAATTAATAAATTATGAAGGGAAGAATTATCAGTGTTATCTGTATTAGTCAGTTGTCAGCTCCCAAAATCTCAGTGGCTTATAAAGCAAAGGCTTCTTTCTTATTTATATGAATATCACAGGAGGTAGTCTGAAGTTCTGTTCTGCATGTCTTCTTTCTGAGGCTCACAGACACTGTGTGGGATACTCTGGCCTGACTCAGACCAGCTCACAGCTCCAAAGAATTAGTGGTATGCATCTCTTCCTAATGCCATGTTCAGTGATGCTATTTTGATAGCCTAAAATAAACTATGTATTTTTTTAAGATTTATTTTTATTGTTTTCTTGACAGAGAGATAGACAGAGAGAGACAGAGAGAAGGGGAGGACCCAGATCAGTCTCCATAGTTTTATGTTATTAGTTTTCAATATAGTTTCACTCCACAGGTGGGGCTCGGAGCTGCTCAGGGCAAGAACCAGGCTGGGGGCCTCCCACATGGGTCTGTGCAGGCTGGGGCCAGGATTCGATCTTCAGACGCTGTGGCTGCAAATTGAGCACTCAGCCTATTGAGCAGTCCTGGTATCCGCTGAACTATGTATTTTTACCATGAAAACTGGCAAACATTACATATCAGAGAGCCTGTGTAATTTGTTTTCTGAGAGCCAATTTATAACACACGACTGGACTCATGTGACAGAGGAAGAGCAAAAGAGCTGGCAGAAGATCACAGTGCCATTATAGACCAAAGCAAATCACGTAGCCAAGGATGACAATGGGGTAGGGACACAAGCTACAGGAGGCCCTGCCAGTCCTGTGGTCAAAATGGGGAGGGAACAAAGGTTGTAAACAATACTGCAATCTACCACACTGTCTGAGTAATTGTAATTGACCAAGCCCCACATTGGAACACTCAGTATGATAATGTTTTCATGATATATATGTATATTTTGTCATAATTTTTATTATAAAAATGTGACTACTTATTAAATTCTTACAATATGCTGGGTGTTGTATAGACTAACATTATATATGATTTTATATAATCCTTAAATTGAGGCAACAAGGCCCCAGCGGTGACTCGTGGGACACCCCAGAAGGGGAGCATAGCCTTGAGCACCATTGAGGTCCCTGTTGGCAAGAGCAGTTCCTAGTATAATCTGTCAACAGTGATATTCCCAGCATCTGGAAGAAGGGTGCATCAAAAGGGGATCTGAGCAGAGCATCACAGTATCCACTACAGTTAGGTACAATGTCCACAGTCACAGAGCTAGTAAAAAGCTAGAATTTAAACCTAAGTTCATCTGACCTTCAAGTCTGTCCTCTTAATCCCAATGCTATATTGGTCCCATTGCCTTATCTATTTCATTCATTTGCTACTATCTAATGAAATAATGGTATTTCTGATACATGCTTATGGCTTAAAGAGTAACAAACAGAATGTCTGAATTGTTATTTAAAAACCAGGAGGTCAGTGGCATTATGCACTAGCTTTGGGTGTGAACATTTGTGTGCTTGTGTATGCAGGTCTGGCACTGAGGAGTAGGGAAGGGGATTATATGTAACAATGTGTTTTGTTAGATTAAAAGTGCGTATCTTTCTTCTTCCTGTCCTCCATGTAACTTATAGGTCCAGGTTCACAATAAAAATGCTGAGATTTATGTCATATATGAGACGTGCCAGCTTGGGCAGGGAACTTGAATCTGCTAGTGATGCTCTTCCTTCCTTATCCCTAACGTTAGCCTGGGCCTGCTGAAGTGTCAGCTCATCACCCAGGGATGGCCCCAGCTCTCCCTCTGGCAGTACCAGGGTTCAGCACTGTTAAAGATAAACAAAGCTGGATGCTAGTTAATGTGATAAGGACAGATTTTAATCAGTCATATACTACTGCAGTAGGGAAAAGAACTGAACTCAACTTCTATTTGTGCAGAGGTGACTGGGGGTTTTAAAGGGAAAATGAAGGAGTAGGGACAGGGTGGGTAGGAACTCGGTAGAGTCAGAGAACTGAAATATTACAAAAAGTGGGAAGGAGAGGGTGGCCCATGTGACACTCATCTGGATTTGCCAGCTGGCGCTTAACCAGGTTAGGCTTCTACCCTCCCACAGAGACTGGGCGACAGGGGCCCTCTCTCTTTAGGTGATGGACAGGACAAACAGTAAGTTCTTTGGGCAGCCTTGCGTTTTCTCACCTGGGCACTTCAATGGGGGATAGTATCACCCTAAGGATGTGGCTTTGAGCTGTTAGCAACTATGTTGATGTTTTGTTCAAGTCTTTTTTTTTTTTTTAAGATTTATTTTTGTTGTTTTGACAGAGAGAGAGTGAGAGAGACAGAGACAGAGAGAAGGGGGAGGGTCCCAAACAGTCTCCATAGTTGCACATCATCGGTTTTTTTACATAGTTTCACTCCACAGGTGGGTGCGTGGCTGCACAGGGCAGGAGTCTCACCTTGGTGAGAACTGAACTGAAGGTACTCCCCAGTTCAGCATATGGGTCCACACAGGCCAGGACAGGGATTCGATCCTCAGTCCCTGGGGCTGCAAAGTGAGCGCTTAACCCACTGAGCCATCCCGGCTTCCCTTGTTCAAGTCTTTATAAGCCAAAGTTGAGGCCTACTTGAGAAGACAGCTCTGAGGAGCCTGGCTAGAGTTTTGCCACAGACAGAATCTTTGTCACAACCAATGAGAAATAAGTAGTAGCTGAGTGGACTAATTCCCTAACTGTAAGACTCCTCTGATTCCAGCCTCATCCAAAGCCAGGCACCTCCCAATACTCCACTGATGACAACTCCCATATACACACATTCACATATTCTCACATACCTGTTTATACGTTTACACACTCTATACCCACATTCACACTTGTAACCATATACACATACAATCACACACACACACACATACATAAACACAAAGCTTCATACACACTCACATGTTCATACATACACACATACACAAGCAGATACACACCCTCTTGCCCGTAGACTGTGTGCTTCTGTTCCCAGGCTCACTACTCAGTTTGTAGATGCCACCTGGTCCCTGCCCTAACCCTGCTGCTGGGCTTAGAGGCAGGGTGACATTTCCAGGCAGGCCATCCCCGGGGGCTTCATACCCATCTAACTACAGTGAACTGGGGCTGGACCAGATCCAGGAACTTCCATCACCCAGAAGCCAGAGGAGAGATTGCTCTGTGGGGCCGGAAGGATGTGGGCAGGAAGAATACAACTTTTAGCTAGAAGGAGAATCAGGCCTTTGGGCAGCTCAGCTTGAAGGTTCTGAAAGTACCAATCACTTGGTGAATTCTGATTCTTTTACCTCATTCCACTTTCAGCCCAGTTTCTGACCAGTGTCTTATCTCAGATCAATAGGTGATAAAGCCAACATTGGACCCCAATCCAAAGCTTCTTCCCGTCTCCCATGAGACCCTTCTCTTTGACAGAGATCCTTTTCAAATTCAGCAAAAAACTTAATGCAGAAAAAAGAAGATGAGCATTTCATAGATTAACTAGCCATGCTATGGTTTATATATTGTCTACGCATAATCATATTTCCTCACAACCAGTCATACTCTCCTTGTCAACTCACTTGGGTTTTACATGTCCTTACCATGGGTTGTTTTTGTCCCTTCCTGCAAGGGTACAGGAAGCGTTCTCTTCATTGGGAGGCGGAAGCACAGAGCAAGATTTGCATCCTGGCTCTTCCGTATGTGTGTGGTCAAAACTGGACCCACACATCCTCCCTGAGCCTCTGCAGTGTCAGGGTGGTGACTGGGTTAAATAGAATACACATTAAAAGCACCCATCCGAGTTCCTGGCTTATAAGAAATGGCCAATATATTGTAACTGTTAGAATGTCTTGCTTTTACTTTTTAATTATATGATGTCAGTAACGTAGTGAGACTCAAAAGTCAGCATTTCTTCAAGAAAAATTGTTATTCTCTGAGGAGGTGTGGGAGCTTCCTTCAGAAACGCATTTTGTGGAATGTCACTTTGCTCCTGTGCTTTGTGCTGACCTTGGTACCTGGGAAGGAGATGGGATGGGCTGTGGTTTGGAGCAGCACACACCGTGACAGAGCTGCTGTGTGCTGTGGGAAGCAGGTAGGTTGTGCCTGTAACTTCAGATCTCAGACAGCCAGGAAGCTTCCTTTCATTTCCCCAATTTGTCTCTATCCAATATAAGTAGTAAATGGAGGCGGGGGGGGGGAATGACACGTGAATAGTGTTCACAGCAGGGAAAGGACAGGAGACCCCGTCTTCTGTCTGGGCATGCTTGGCAGCTGGGTGGGTGCATAGGCAAGTGAGAGGTTGGTTAGAATGCATAGAATTCCATTACCTATTTGCTGAGCCTAGCTAATAACAGGTTCTGAGATATCCTCCATGGGTGCTCCCAGGTGGAACTCCTGATCTTCTGGAACATGCTGTCCTTTGGGAGGTGAGAGGAGCCAGTGCAGGTGGAAGTTGGACGGGAAATCAGGAGAGGAGGGGAGGAGGAGGCAGAGTTCTTTGTTCATCTCCTCCAAGCTCCAGACAACTTGCCATCTTTCTGGGGGATCTTGGTTATTCAGAGCATGTGCTAAACTCGTGTCTGGAAATGTGTCGCTGCTTCTTCAGCTACATCATGCTCCCCAGGCTCATTCACTTTCTGGTCATGACACCTTTGCAGTAAACCGGAAAACAAGTATCCACGAGATCAGAATGCCTTTGCTAAGGCATTATAAACAGCTTCTAAGGACATGCACAGCCAAAGATGCAGTCATGAAAGCACACACTAAATATCTGCATCTTCAGTGTTCTGGTATGAATTTACAGGGCTGCTCTGTGGTCCTGAATACAGAACACCTCTGTCAGCACAGAGCAAGGATTTAAATGCTCTGGGAAACAAAGTCAATAATAATGTTCTTTTACATCAGATATAGTTTGTAAATGTGATCAAAAGATGATCCTATAAAAGCAGCACACATACAAACCCTTACAATAAGAGCATTTTCTAGTGATAAAGTGTTTCCAGGATTTTTCATTGTCTCCTGCTCAGTTTCTGCAAGTTGGCAAAGATTAAGGGAAAGGTTTCTAGATTTTTATCTTATAATGCAGTGGTTTATCAAATAGCAGAACAGTCATTTGCCATTCTTGGGCTGAACATAGACAAAAAGACAGGAAAGCTTCAAATAAATAGATTTTTGCAAGTCACTTATTGTTTTTACCATATATAGTCCTGGGAGTGGATAAAGCCAGCACTCTTGTCAACTGTGGAATAATACTTTCTTAATTATAAAGCAGCACCTGGTCAACACCTCTTTATGGGTCTGACTTACATTATACAGACAATTAATTGCAAGGCTGGAATATAAGAAATCAGGTAGCTTCAGTTCTGTGTAGCTGAATGAATTTGGCTTCTCTACTCCAATCTCCAAATGTTACTAAGGCCTAGGTTATAATAAAAAGGGGGAGAAAACTGTAGTAGCCCAGTCAGCCTTTGCTCATTCAAAAAAGAAGGACTATGAATGTTAAAGTAACAATGAAAACCTTTTCTCCTCTATAATATGTCTCTCATTTTATTGCTGATCTTCCAAATGAGACCGTCTGTCCTTCTTCCATCCCCAGAGCTCCTGGGAAAAGCTCTTAAGGAGAAAATTTTTACCTCAAATTATAGTGCAGCTGGGACCTAGTAATACACAAGTAGCCCTTCAGCAAGTGTAGGCCCTCTTTGTGCTTTTTCTTACTCAGCTGGTTGGTCTAGCCTCCCAGAGTCTGAGCACATAGATCAGGGCACACAAGGGATCAAGGATATTCTCCAACAGATCTCGTTCCAGGAATCTCCCTACACATGCCCCAGGCAGTCAGCAGGTACTTGTGAGCAGGAAGGAAGAAGGTAAATAAGAGTTAACTGATTATGTGCCACGCACCAGGAGGATTCTGGACTTTAGATACTGTATACCATGCAATGCCCACAACACCTAAGAGTAGCAATATTCTCATTTTGTATGTCAGGTAAAACGATTTGTAAAAGGTTAAGCAACCAGTAATAGGCAGCATTTATAAATTCAGAACAATTCCCTTAATCACTACCCTTAACTAGCAGGAACTTTCACATTGATGAATGCACTAAACCCTCACAGTAAGCCAACTACAAAGTATTATTATTAAAGATTTATTTCTTAAAGATTTATTTTTATTTTTATTGTTTTTGATAGAGAGACAGAGACAGAGACAGAGACAGAGAGAAGGGGGAGGGCCCAGAACAGTCTCCATAGTTGCACATCATTGGTTTTTCCACATAGTTTCATTCCACAGGTGGGCATGGGGCTGCACAGGGCAGGAACTGGGCCGGGGTCTCACCCCAATGAGAACTGAACTGGGGGCACTCCCCAGTTCAGCACATGGGTCAGCACGGCTGGGGCCGGGATTCAATCCTCGGTCCCCAGGGCTGCAAAGTGAGCGCTTAACCCACTGAGCCATCCTGGATTCCCCAACAAAGTAGTAGTATTATTCCCATTTTGTCCACTGGAGTAATTCAGACAGAGGTTAGCTTTCTCAAGGTCATACTTAGTATGAGACCGAAACAGAATTTGAACGCTTCCAAAGCCTGTGTTCTTTCTTCCACCCAACATGGCTTCCACCAAGCATTTGCATGCATTTCTCAGAGAGATTTAGTGCCCAGCTTTGTATTTAATAAAGCAAATATAAGAGGGAAACATTCATAAGACCAAGAGGTATAATTTGAAGATTCTGTCCTTTTACTGAAAGAATAGATGAGGCACTGTGTTGGCAAGGAGGAGAGTGAGCTTTAGTTTTCAAAGGTGTGTGGGAACAGGAGTTTGTCTCTATAGTTTACAGGAGGGATGGAAGGATATGCCCAAACTACTAGGACATGAAATTTTGTACCAAGTACAATGCTAAAGGCTGAAAGAAATGGAAAATTCCACATACCAGGGACGTAACTAGGAGTTAGTTTTCCCCACATAACCAGAAGCCTAGTGGTAGGAGACTTCAAGTATTGGTTCAAGATGCTCAAAGAGGCCATTGGAACTCAGGCTCTTTCTCTTCCCACCCCTCCTCCTTTATCACATTGGCCTTCTTTTTTTTTAAGATTTATTTTTATTGTTTTTTGACAGAGAGAGAGACAGACAGACAGACACAGAAGGGGGAGGGCTCAGAGCAGTCTTCATAGTTGACAGCATTAGTTTTCCATATAGTCTCACTCCACAGGTGGGCACAGGACTGCACAGGGCAGGAACTGGGCCTGGAGCCTCCGCATAGACCCCGGTAAGAACTGAACTGGGGACACACCTCAGTTCAGCAAATGGGTCCACATGGGCCGGCCCGGGACTCGATCCTCAGGCTCCAGGGTTGCAAAGTGAGCACTTAACCCACTGAGCCGTCCCAGCTTCCCCTCATGTTGGCCTTCTTAGGAGAGTTCAAGACATTTGCAATAAAGTCAGGAACAAAAGAGAAGAAGGCAGCAGCCATACTGGTCCCATGTTAGCAGAAAAACAGGAGTTTTCTCAGACACACACCTTCCCCAAGCCCCAGCCAACTTCCACTTAGGTCTCAACTATAGCAATGTGTCCCATGGCCACCCCAACAGACAGGCTGTGAAAGCAAATGCTCCCCTGGACATGTGGCCCTCCCAGCAGAGCTCATCCCCATATGGGTGGGGCAGTGTGGGAAATCACAAAGACAGTGCACCTTGGGTTAGGGGGCTCCTGTGGAGAAGAGTTAGGGCAACAGGGTTGTATTTGAGGGGGATGGAGTTGATGGGGAAGAATGTTGTGATGTCCTTTGTTATCTATCTTTACATTGAAATGGACCCAGAGGCAACGCCAGGATAGCTCAGCAGTTGAGCACTTACCTTACAATCACAAGGTCGGGGGATCAAATTCCGCCCCCCAACCCGTGGAAACCCCAAATGTTGAACTGTGGTGCAACTGTTAATGTCTAGATGGCTCGCATCAAAGGTTCTCGCCTCCCATGCGGGATGCCCCCAGTTCGGTTTTCATCCTGTGCAGCCCCACATCCACCTGTGTGGAACAAAACCATGTCACAACTAAAAATGTACAACTATGGAGACTGCTCTGGGCCCTCTCCCTTTCTCCTTCCCTCTCTCTCACTCTCTCAACTTCTCTCAAAAACAATAAATAAAAATTTAAAAAATAATAATTTAAATGGACCCAGAGCGTCATACCTGTGCTGCTTCCTTCTCTCCCTCTTCCTGTTCTTGACTCTGTTTATTCTTTCTGCCCCAATCCCAGATCAATTATTCAGCCTTTGTGCTAAATCATTTTGATAATTATCTAATCACCTGACACCTTTTGTTTCTTCTTGGCAAATAATAGGCATTGAATACATTATTGCTGAATTAATTACTTACTAAGATGAGGAAATTCCAGGCAAATATCAGATGGTGAGAGCCTTTGACTGCAATGGCCAGAAGTTTTCACTACCGAGAGACGAAATGACTCAGGAGCCTATGGAAGGCATCTGGACACCCTTGTTACCAGAATCCACATGTTCAGATGTCTAGGAGGCTGAGGACTCCTGGGTCTTGGGTCAACAGAACACTGTATGGTCTTGTTGCTACTTCACGTGATGACAGCTCCATGGTTTCTGTTCCTCTTCATCTTTGCAGAGCCAGCTCTCACAGGCGCTGAATGGGCTGTCAGACCGGGCCAAAGAAGCCAAGGAGTTCCTGGTCCAGCTGCGCAGCATGGTCCAGCACATCCAGGTACCAACAGCACCTGAGGCAGAAAGCAACCCCACGGTTAAGATGTGACTGTGTGGTGGGGAGTTGCTCTGCTTCTTCCCTTTCATTTTTGTTGTGAGGAATTTCCTACTTATTTTTCTTGCTCTGTCTTCTAATACATACAAATGCACACACAGACCAACATGGAACATAGCCCTTCTTGAGGTGGTTAGGTTTGCCAACAAGCCAGAAACAATCTGGTTTTCCAAGTGGTTCTTATCTTCCACACAGAGTTCCTAAGTCTCCACTACTGTGTACGTAGAAAGAGGCCTATTTCACTGTGAATTCAGAGTCATTATTGTTGAGTTTTTTAAACTCTATAGGTTCCCAAAACTCCTTGCAATCTTATTTGATGCTAACGAACAAGTCACACTTTTTCTTTCTTCCTCCCTTCCTTCCCTCCCTCCCTCTCTCCCTTCCTTCTTTCCTTCCTTTCTTTCTTCCTTTTCTAACTTTCTTCTTTCTTTCCCCATATTCTATGCTTCTCCTCTACTTAGGTACTTAAATATTTTTTAACCATGATCTCCTGGTGACTACCATTTCATATTGCTTTATCTAGACACATAGACCAACAGATCTGAGCCAGCATTTAGAAGTTCATAAATTCTCCACTATAGCTAATGGGGAGAAACCATAAACTGCCTGAGTGCTAAAGTAATGACTTTCTGTACTGTTTACCATTTGCCTCACAGACTTAGCTCAGGCCCCCAATAAATTGTCTTTCTAAGTGAATGTTTAACCCATGTCAAGGCAGAAATAAATTGCTTTTTAAATGTAAGCCAGCCTTCCAAAGCATCTCACACTGATTTCTGTGCCTTCTTTTGGCATGCATGCTCATGCTAAAACTTTTGATTTCCTAACACCTTAACAGTTGTACACTTCCTTCTGTTTCCAAAGCAATAGAGGTTATCAGTCAGCCCCTTCTTTGCTTCCCCTGGCATAAAATATTCCGCCCCAGGCTTGCCTCTGCACCTCGCCTTTTCATCAGGCAAGGCTTTCTTTATGGTCTAAATCAGAGCCTATGAAGGGAAGCCTCCCTCCCCACTCCTATACTGCCTGCATGGGACATAGAGAGCTCTTAAACGGTGGCTTCCAGGGGATTTCGCTAAGAAGCAATTGCCATGAAAATAAAACTTATTGTTTATAGACGTCATTGCTCAAGTAATTACTAACACGTGTCTTATATGAAGAAGACGTGGCATTTGAAAAGTTATGAAATACCTATCAGTAGATCCTTATGTTAAGAGAATCATAACTCTCTGAGGACTTTGTAAATAAATTAAAATTTGATAGACTAAGCTGTTTCTTCCTTGCCAGCCCCCCAAAGTTTACTGTTTACTTAGCTGGATGCTATTTTTCCGGTGCTACTAGTGTATATCTGAGTATTCAGCTTTCACTTGATAGAAATTATAATACATGTTTTCAGATTATGGTTTGAGAATCAAAATTATATATGTAACTTACTGAAAAGATTACCTTTAATGGATGCTTATAATTACTTAAAAACAATGTCTATGGCACATACAGATTTAGATCTAAAAATTTAGATCCAACATTTCAATTTAAACATCACAGGGAGGCTGCCATTCATTTAGAATGGTTATCTTTCACCCACAAGCTGTTGGTTCATGTCTGACTTTTACAGCCTACCCGTGTTATCTTGCTTTCCTTAAGGAAATAAGCGAGTACTTTTGCCCAGGATTATTTTTAGACACCTCCGTTGTCATTGGATTATTGTTTAATATCGAAGACCATTGCCATCGTCCTCCTTCTTTCTTCACCTGAATTTATTGATTCTTTTCTCAACAGTAGCCCACTCCCTCAGGCAACCAGCCACCTCCCACCATACCCAGTAGGACATATGCCAGCTTTCTAAAGGATTCAAGTTCAACTCTACACATGAAGTTTCATTTCACTCACTATAATTCAAACTTTGGAGATGTTTTCCTTTGGATAAAAATAAGTTTATTATGTAATACTTATTCTTTTCAGCCTAATTTAAAAAGCAAAACACTAGCGCCATCAAATGAGACTTACCCATTTATTTTGAAGATGCCAAATGTGCATCATGGACAGAGTTCCTCACCATTCCCGTCAGCAGGGGCCTGCACCCCACAGACGGGTGGGGGGAGCTCTGTTCTCTGTGGCAGCACGAGGTGCCCACAGTGGCTGACAGGTGTACCCTCTCACACAGGAGAACAGTGTGGAGTTTGAGGCCTGCCTGGTGGCCCAGTGTGATGCCCTCATCGACGCCCTCAACAGAAGGAAAGCCCAGCTGCTTGCACGAGTCAACAAGGAACACGAACACAAGCTGAAGGTGGGGGCTACACCATGCGGGGAGCCGAACACCAGGGCTGGGACACAGGTGGCATGGGGGGCAGGGTGCCCCCAGCCTTGGGGGGCCAGGGGCCTGGCTGGCCAGGAGGGGCCATCTCCTGTCATTCACCACCCACTTCTGCACTGACCTCACCAATATTTGTTGAGTGGCTCCTCTGGCCAGGAATTGCTTTGGGCATAGATAGGCATGATAAAATAAATCAAAATCTCCGTCATTCTTCCAAGATGGAGAACCAATAAGCAAGATAAGTAAGTAAAATATCCAGTATATTAGTAAAAAGTGCTGAGAAGAAAATAAGGAGTGGGGGATGGGGAGCTCTGGTGATAAGGGCTTGAATTTTAGATAGGTGGTCAGAGTGACCAGACAGAAGCACAATGTGCTCTTCAGTTAGGAGGTGGAATCAGTTAGGAGGCAACAAGAGCAGGATGGATGAATGGGAAGAGTCCCCCAGAGGTGAGCTCAGAGTAGGCAGTCAGCACACGCCCACACGTGTGGCCTATAAGCCTCAGCGTGGCCGCCATGGGTGGTGGATGGTAGTGTGCAGGGCTGGCCTAGGGTTGGGGTGAAGGGAGACATGAGGTTTGACCATAGGCTGTTGTTGGGATTGGGCACTGGACTTCATGGAGCATTAATAGTGGGCAGCAGTGAATGGACACAACCCCAAGGGAGCTGGTGGCTGGTGGACAGTCCAGTTCGTGTCACATGTCTCCAGCAGATTTGGAACAAGCTCTAGTCCCTGGCAGACAAAAGAAGGCCCTGTCTTTAAAGAAGAGGATTCCAGTGGAAGCACTAAGGAAAAGTTTGAAAATGAAGAAAGAAGAGAACACAGCTTACACAATTTAGGACTAAAGCCTGCTGGCATGCAGGGAACCTCTAAGCAGGGCCAGTACCCAGTTCGTGGTTATGAGAGAAAAAGGCAAGAAACCAGGTGCTAACGGGACCATGAGGCCTGGGCAAAACCTGCAGCGAGACTGGCAATGCTGAGCCCTGAGCAGCAGCTTCTCCATTCATTTCTGGGTGCTGCACCCACATACCAGGACCCAGAGTCTAGGAGGACAGGGAGCCAGGCAGCACGACACAGAGCAACGTTTCCCCAGGGAAATACTCTCCAAAGGTAAAGAAAACCCCTTCTCTAGCTGCCTCCTCTAAGGCACCCTCTTCCCCTACCCACCTGCTGCTCCTCAAAACACATGTAGAGCCCCACACCTGCTTCTTCCTTCTCCAAAGCCAGGGCAATAATATGGCTGGAATGTAAACCTGTCTCTATTGCCATAGTGTAAGGTGGCCAGACGTCCCGCTTTGGACGGGACAGTCCCGATTTTTAACAATTTGTCCCGCGTCCCGCGGCGTTTTAAAAAAGTCCCAATTTTTGGAAAGAATGCACGACAAGCTAGGGAACAGCGGGAGATAGACCAAATTTTTAATCAAGAACCCCTCCCCCTCTGTCACTGGTGTCCCGCTTTACCAATGTTAAAATCTGGTCACCTTACCTTAGTGACTTTCCCAGTTGTCAATCTGAAGCGACCTGTGGAGTGGAGGCAGGCAGAACGCTGAGCTGTGACAACAGGGGACAAGTCAGAAAAGGCTGGTGAGGGCTGTGCACCAGGATGAATTTGCCAGCGAGACCTCCTCTGGCGCCGTATCAGGCCCACATCTCGCTGAGTGTGCCTGTGAGACAGGAGTAGCGCAGGTTTACAAGAGCAGGCACAGCAGACTCCCGGAGAAAGGAAACTGCGCCTCTTGAGGTTGAACTTGAACCAGGGCTCTGAGTGTTCAGAGAGCCTCAGCCTGTTGATTGAGTTCATGAACCAAGGCTGAGGATTGCAATGCTCCTTCCAGAGAGGCCAATAGTGTTTCCCCATGGTGAGTCTAACTAGAAGACCCTCTCAGGTTCATCTTAAAATGAGCTCAAACCCCTGAGGGGCACTCAGACCTCTGCCTCAGGCAGCCGTCCACTGGAACCGAAGGTAATCAGGAAGACACAGAGCTTGTGAGGGAGGCACCCTCAGTGGCCTGTGTCACGCACAGTTCACGGAGGTGCTAAATAATGGCACGTTTTACTTACATGGCTTCTCTAACTCGTCAGTTTCCAGTCTTCAGTCTCTGAATATCTGTGATCAAATTATTTGCTTTTGAATCCCCTAAAGGACCACCGGACTGTGTCTCATGGTAATATAGGTAGTAATTCCTAAAATGTGGAGTAGATACTGGGTTTTTTTACACCCAAAAGTTCCCAGAAATTTTACATGTGAGTATCAATCTTTTTTTTTATATTTATTTTATTGTTTTTTGGCCGAGACAGAGAGAGACAGAGAGAGGCAGAGAGAAAGGGGAGGGCCCAGAGCAGTCTTCATAGTTGTACATCATCAGTTTTCGACATGGTCTGGTTTCACACAGGTGGGTGGGGGCCGCACAGGGCGGGAACTGGGCTGGGGGCCTCCTGCATGGGAAACACACCTCAGTTCAGCATATGGGTCTGCACAAGCCGGGGCCTGGATTCAATCCTCAGTCCCTGGGGCTGCAAAGCAAGCACTTAACCCACTGAGCCATCCCGGCTTCCCTGTGGATATCAATCTTATATATTTAGCTGTAACAACCTTGGAAATGTTTTTGGTCCATAAATATTTTCATCCAAGATAGTCATGTTAGGTCTGTATAAAAGGTTCTTCTAGTGTCACCATTTTTTATCTGAATTAAAATCTAGAAATGCTCTGAGATGTGATTCTGTAATTGCCCAGAGAGTAATACAGAATGAGCATCCCTGGTGACCAAACCCTGGCTTTCCTATTATAATAGCAATAGCTCACACCTGGGGACACTTTCTCTGAGGCAGCCCTATATAAATTGTGCTGAGGGATCAACTCCTCTATTCCTCACAACACCTCTACCAGGTCATTACTACTATTATCTCCCTTCTAGAAGTGAGGAAATCATGGCGCCATGAAACTAAGAACTGGCCCTAGAATCCAGAATTCCAGTCCTGGTAACCTGGCTTGGGAGCCCAGAATCTGGACCATGGTGCTCCACAGCCTCTGGTACAGTGCAGACAGAAGGTTTGTGCCCACCCTCCTCCTTTCATCAGCCAGCCAGAAGCTAAGGCACACCTGCCAGGAGCTGAGCGCTAGGCAAGGGAAGAGAGAGGCACAAAGGTGACTCAGGATGAGTCCTGCTCTTGTGGAGCTTCCATTGCAGTGGATGGAATAAGCCACACCCACAAAGGGCTCCAACACAGGTAGAGAGGTGGCCAATGCCATAGAAGTTGGGAGGAAAGTAAAATTACCTCCACTGAAAGGGTCACACAGTGCACCACAGAGGAGCTGGCCTTGGAGTAGCTCAAACTGTGGGGGGCGGATACCTGTCGATGGCGGCTGACCTTCTTGCCTGCAGGATTCGGCAAAGCTATGAGTAAAGAAGACAGTGATTGGCACAGAGCACCCTGGTCTTCTCCATCCAGATAGTCATGAAGAACTATGGAGGTTTTCTGTTTCTGTCACCTGCTCTAACATTAGTAAAGATTGTCACTATAGCCCTTCATTGAAGCATGCTTCAAAAACCCAGGACTTGTATTATTATTGCAGAATGCAAAAAAAAAAAAAAAAGATTGAAAAATCCCGTAGAGCTGTCTAAAATAAAAGCACAGCTGTCTTAGGAAATGAGCTGGACAGCTGAGGTTTTCCCTCTAAAGAGCGGGCCAACCATTTCAGTATGTAGCCATAAAATTTTTACTTTTTCTCAACGGAACTCTCTTTTTTAAAAAATATTTCAGACAACTTTCCTGGCACCTTGAAATAAAACACAGGGAATAATTTGTGATAAGTTGTATGGACGGTAACTATAGTGACAACTCCAAATTTCCCAAATGGGAGAGGCAGAAGGACAGGAATCAGGATGGAAGAAAGAATCAAAGACTGAAAAACCATCTTATTTCTATCATAAGAAGGCAGAGGGGCATGAAAGCCCCCCAGTCCCCTCCTTAATGCTGCTTTTGCAGAATGAGACCCTATGAAAGTCAGCTGTGGGCTGTGCTGTGGATGCAGATGGAGACTGCCCAGGAGTGGCTGTGACTCATCACTGGGGCTCCATTTCCCATGATGGTGCATGGGTGCTGGTGGCCTGTCCCACAAAGTGCACTTATATGCTGGGGGAGGTGGGGGGATGCTGAGCAGAGCCCGCTGTCTGCCCTCACTTGACCCTTCCCAGGGTGGAGTTCCTGCCCCAGATCCCAAAGGGCTGTGGAAACCAGAGACAGGTGGCAGGTTGTCCCCCACGGCAGCAAAGCTGTTCTTTCTTGTCTCCAGCGATTTGTTTCTCTGCTGTTACAGCTGATTGTATCTGTCACTGCTTCTAAAAACAGCCCCCAATGCTGACACTGTGACAACCAATGCCAGCCTCCACATCTCCCTTCCTCTCCTTTTCTGCTCCTGCCATTTCCCTTCCTTGTCACTTCTGTTGCTACTGAAATTTGGAAGAAAAGACTGGCCTTTTACAGATATCCCTTGCCAAGCGCAGTTCTTTTTCCTTTGTTGGCTAACCCATGCCTCACAGTCCAGCAAGGATAAGCTTATGGTCTTCTGCTTCCCTTTGGCTTAGTTCTCTGAGAACCTGCGTTTTGCTGACCAAGAGGAGAGAGAGAGAGAGAGAGAGAGATCTGGCAACTTTTTTTTTTTGAGCAATCCAAAAGCTGAGGGATGCTGGCCAGTGAGTGTAAATAAAGACAGTCTTTATAACCAACTCAGGCCCCTCTCTGAGAGCACTGATTACTTGAGCAGATTGCATAGTTCTGGTTCTGAGCAAGATGGAGCTGAATGGTGAACAGACTCTGTATCATAGAGGACATGATCAAGTGAGGACACACTTTATCACTTAATCTCTAACTGTGGGCAAGTGTATGTCTCAGTTTCTCTCACCTGGGTGTAAAATAAGACTAGAAGTCGTCATTACCTCATAGGGCATTGTAAAGCACTGAGCACAACACACAGTAAATGTTAGCTATTACTATTGGTGTTTTCACCGAGAGAGACGACCGGAAAGAGGATTTCATTCAGCCCACTGAAGAAGGGCTCACAGGGGCTTGCTTTCCAAAATACCAGTGTTCATGGTATAAAATTAGCCTATAAACAGATGTCATTATATCTAAAACAGGAAATTCTTTAGTGGACTGAGTTTATAATTGATCACCCTATAAAACAGCTCACAGAATTTAGCAAGCTATTTTTAAAAGCTAAAACAAAAGGCTTTGAGACATGCAGATGTGACCAGATTTTAGGAACAGTGTTTGAAATGTAAATTATGGTTAATACGATTCTGTGGTTTGAAAACACACTGGGAGCCAAATATCTTATTTTCAAGATGTGGTGAACCAAAGCAAATGTCAGAAAGCTCCTGGAGATAAAAGTTGCTTTGGGCTTTCAAGAAATATTACGAAGTCATATTTAGAACTACTGGGCAATATCCTGATGACCAACAGAGTAAACTGGAATCCCAGATTTCTTGTGCTATCTGTATGTTCTGTTAGTGTCCTTCCCAAGTTCTTCCTTATCTGAGTAAGTCCCTAAACTGTTCTGTCTGTGATCCTCACAGGGAATTTGTGACAACACTTAAAATGTGTCATTAATGAGATCTGTTCCATTTTTTAGGAACTTTACAAATGTCATTTTTCTTTTGGTAAGTTCAAAGAAATATCTGAGAATTATTTTTATTTATGTAATACTCAGAATTTGAAGTAATTCTATAATCATCTTAAATGTGTTTTTTCTCTCTCTGATATTTTAGAATGAATTCATATGTTGAACAGTAGGTGTCTTCTTGGTTACCTTTCAACTCCAAGATCCTCTGGAAAAAGAAAGTTATAGTTATTCAAAAAACATTCTGGGGAAGTTGGGATGGCTCAGCGCGTTAAGAGCTCACTTTGCAGCCCCAGGGTCCGAGGATTGAATCCCAGCCCCACCAGTGTGGACCCATATACTGAACTGGGGTGTGCCCCCAGCCCAGTTCCCACCCTGCATGGCCCCTGCCCACCTGTGTGGAACGAAACTATATCGGTGACATACAACTATGGAGACTGCTCTGGGCCCTCCCCCTTCTCTCTGTCTCTCTCTGTCTCTGTCAAAAAAAAATTTTTTTAATGAGGTATCAGGTTCTTTGGTAAGGTCAGCCAGTGCCTAACAGCACAGTTCCATTAATAAACTGTCTTATGGGGTAGCCAGATGGCTCAATGGGTTAAGCGCTCACTTTGTAGCCCCGGGACCGAGGATCAAATCCCGGCCCCAGCCCATGCAAATCCATATGCTGAACTGGGGAGTGCCCCCAGTTCAGTTCTCACCAGGGCAAGACCCCGGGCCAATTCCTGCCCTGTGCAGCCCCGCACCCACCTGTGGAATGAAACTATGTGGAAAAACCAATGATGTGCAACTATGGAGACTGTTCTGGGCCCTCCCCCTTCTCTCTGTCTCTGTCTCTGTATCTCTCTCTCTCTCAAAAACAAAAATAAATAAAATAAATAAATGAAATAAACTGGCTTATTATTAAAAAAATAATAAAATAAAAATTTGGGGGAAAGCCGGGA
>PVKE010015119.1:0-13100 GCA_004027555.1 Craseonycteris thonglongyai
TTCTGGCAACATGGATGGACCTAGAGACCATCTTATTAAGCGAAATAAGTCAGAATGAAAGAATCCGGAAAAATATGACCTCACTTATAGGTGGAATATAAAACTGAAAGTTACAAAGACACAGAGACCTATGGACACACCCAATAACTTGGTGATTGCCTGAGGGAAGGGGAGGAGTGGGGAGGGAGAGAGGGAGGGGCGGTGGGAGAGGGCACCAGCATTATGGACACACTCAATGGTTTGGTGTTTACCTGGAGAGGAGGGAGGAGGGGGGAGGGAGAATTGTGTGGGGAGGGGGCAGTGGGCACCACATATATGGGGTTGGAGGGGGACCTGATTCTGGGAGCTGGGCACATAATGCGATGCATGGGTGATGTGATGTGGAGTTGTCCATTGGGAAACTGTCTGATTGTTACCAACCCATGTCACCCCATTAAATTTAACAATAAAATATAATAATATTGAAAAAAAAAAAAAAGAACAAAGAAAAAAAACAATTTTTTTTTCCACAGGTTTGGATGTTCTTATGGGACATTCATTTAGAGGCACTCATGAGGTCGCCAATTCTGAAGTGCTGATGGCACGTAAGGGTGCCGTACTGAGTCTGGCAAGCACCCACCGGAGCATCAGAGCGCAGGTCTCTAGGAGCTGGGAGCAAATCTATGCCCTCTTCTGAAGATAGCTATTTGCCTTTTATTAATTAACTTATTTATTCTTTTCTGAGAGAAGGTGAGAGAGATAAACAGAGAGAGAGACAGGAGAGAGAAGGGAGAAGGCCCAGAGCAGTCTCCATAGTTGTACATCAGTAATTGTGACATAGTTTCATTCCACACAGATGGATGTGGGGCCACATAGGACAGGAATCAAACTGGAGGCCTCCTGCATGGGAGGCAAGAACCTTCACTGCCAAGCCATCCCAGCAGTTACCAGTTGCATCACAGTTCATTCAGTACATGGGGCTGCATGGGCTGGAGCCAGGAATTGAACCCCAAACCTCATGATTACAAGGCAAGCACTCAACTGTTGAGCTATCTCCTATCTGCCTTTTGAGAAGCAATTTCTGGCCTGCTCCTAGGCCTTGGCAAAAAGTAAACACCTGACCGCAGGACACTGGGTGAGCATGTGGTCTGAGCTTCCCATGAGGAAACCAGGTGTTGTCTGACCTACCTAGCCATAAAATTGGATAATTCAGAAATTCAAATGTGTGTAGAAGCATGCATATGGAAGCTGAGTAGCCAAAGGAGTAGAATGTGACATTTATCAATTTATTGTCTCTTAATGCCAAATCCATCCTCTTTTCTCTGCTCTGAAAAAATTAAGTCCTTTAAATATTTTTTCTTTACCAGATGCTAAATTTTAAGCTTCATCTATAGAGGGCAATATTAATCAGTTTTCTGTGCTGCAAAACATATTACCATACACTTAGGTACTTAAAACAGCATATACATGTATTATCTCATAATTTCTACCCAGGCACAGTTTAACTAGCTCCTCTGCTCAGGGGCTCACAGAGCTATAATCAAAAAAAGGTGTTGGCTAGGCTGCATTCTCATTTGGGAGCTTGAATGAGAGAGAATCTGTTACCAAGCGTTCAAACTGTTGGCTGAATTCATTTCCTTTTTTCCTTTTTTTTTTTTTTATTGTTTTTGACAGAGAGAGAGATACAGAGACAGAGAGAGAACTGAACTGGGGTCACTCCCCAGTTCAGCACATGGGTCCGCACAAGCTGGTGCCAGGATTAGATCCTCAGTCCCCAGCGCTACAAAGTGAGCACTTAACCCACTGAGCCATCCTGGCTTCCCCTGAATTCATTTCCTTACAGCTATAGGGTCCCAGCTCCTTACTAGCTGTTGACTGGATACTGGCCCTAGAGGCCACCTGCATTTCCTTGCCATGTGGCCCTCTCCATAGGCAGTTCACAACATACCTGTTTGCTTCTTCAAGGCCAGCAGGAGGCATCTCTCTCTCCAGTCTGCTAAGGCGGAGTTTTACATAACAACATGTGACATCCACCACTGCTGCCATACTCTATTGGTTAGTCAAGTTATAGTGCTCATCCACACTCAAGCGTGTGTATCATTGGGGAGGGGGTCATCGTCAGGTGTGTCCACCACATACTAGAAAAACAGTGCAAAAGGCGAGCGCTTTTCTTTCTGGTTCTGGAATGCTCACCTGGCAGGCCCTGGGGTGTGCATGGCTCTGCCAGCAGCTGGCTCCTGCAGCCTGAGTGTCCCGTCCAGTGCCAGGTCCTGCACACAGGCAGGTGCTCGAGCACGGGGCTCCGGAATGCACTGGTCACAACACACAGGCCAGCAGTTTGCCCTGGCACTGCTGTGCCCTCTCAAGTGAGTCCTTGGGCGTCTGTGTCAGCCCTAGGGGAATGGGGGAACCCCCTTATAGCTGATATTCCAGTGCTCTGTAGCTCTCTTTGCTTCTTACTAGCACAAAGCCCTCATTTCTGCAATTCCCAGTGATAGTAATCATTACATTAAAACTTCCTTGTAGAAATTACTGTATGATTTCTGTCTACTGATTACATTTTGACTGATTCATGGACCATGTTCAGTTAGGATTTGCTAGCCACTGACATTCGAATGAGTTGGGGATGTCTAGGAATTTCACATCTACAAATGGAAGATTGTCACTCACCTCTTTAATATCTATCAGAAGTTCAAGAGCACAGCTGAAATCTGGGGGAGTAGCTGACAGTTGCTGTTTAAGATGATCCCAAAAGGTATTGTGCATTTTCTCCATGACCTTGCCTTCCAGACTGTAGGAGAATTAAATGAACAAATTATCTTCTCTATCCAAAAACTGCCATAAAGACATTGTCTCCTAAGCCCCAAACAAATAACATTTAATATGATTAAAAAAACATTATATTGACAGGGAAAGGCCAGGAACTATGCTTGGATTGCAGCAGAGATGAACAAGCTGGGGTTAGACTTGAATGTCAAGGGCATCAGCAAAACCTCTCAGAAGGGCTCCTCATGGTTCCAAAACAGCCTCACCCCCTGAAATAGGAAGAAGCCTGAATAGAGGTCAGGCTAAGCTTTACCACTGATTCTGCATCTATCCTCAATAATACTATGTGACTTAGTTTCCATTTATGTATAGATATAGCAAGAACTAAATGATCTTTCACTTTTCTTACAGCTCTAAAATCTTGGCAACGATTTTCCTTCTTTGATAACACCTGAATACCCACAGATATTTCTAAATCAGCAAGTCTAAAATTGAATTCACTATCTTCCCACTCCAAACTTGTTCTTCCTATAGTCCCAGTCTCATGTTGCCATTCACGAAAGCCAGAAAAATCAGTATTTTTTTCCCCTTAGAAAAGTAGAAAAAGCAAAGGCAACTCAATTTTAGAAAGGACAGTCTTTTCAACAAATGGTGCTAGAACAACTGGACATCCACATGCAAAAATATGATCTAAACACAGATCTTATACCTTCCACAATTGGACCATAGATCTAAATGTAAAATGTAAATCTATTAATACTTGTCAAAAATAACAGGAGAAAATCCAGGTGACCTTGGGCTTGGCAAATGCTTTTAGATACAACACCAAAAACAAGATCCAGGAAAGAAAAGAAAGAAAAAAAAAATGGGAAGCCGGGATGGCTCAGTGGGTTGAGCGCTCACTTTGCAACCCCGGGGACCAAGGATCAAATCCCGGCCCTGGCCCGTGCAGACCCATATGCTGAACTGGGGAGCGCCCCCAGTTCAGTTCTCACCGGGGTGAAGACCCTGGCCCAGTTCCTGCCCTGTGCAGCCATGCGCCCACCTGTGGAATGAAACTATGTGGAAAAACCAATGATGTCCAACTATGGAGATTGTTCAGGGCCTTCCCCCTTCTCTCTGTCTCTGTATCTCTGTATCTCTCTCTCTCTGTCAAAATCAATAAAAATAAATCTTTAAAAGAAAAAAAAAAGGTAAGTGGGACTTCATTAAAATTAAAGACTTCTGCTCTGTGAGAGACACTTTTAACAGAATCAAAAGAAGCCACAGACAATCTTTGCTGAACACATATCAAGTGGATAAAGAGTATTATCCAAAATATACAAAGAACTCTTAAAACTCAATAGGAAAACAACCCAATTTTAAAATGGGAAAAGATCTGAACAGACACTTCACCAAAGTAGATGTACAGATGGCAAATAAGCATGTGAAAAGATGCTCAAATTATATGTCATTAGAAAAATACAAATTAAAATAAAGATGATATGCCACTACACACCTATTAGAATGGCCAAAACCTAAAGAACTGACTACACCAGATGCTGGGAGGATATGAAGCAGCATGAATGCTCATTCATTGCTGGTGGGAATGCAAAACGTTACAGCCACTCTGGAACAGTTTGGCAGCTTCTTACAAAACTAGACATACTCTAGCCATACAATCCACCAATCATGCTTCTTGGTATTTATTCAAGCAAGATGAAAACTTACGTCCACACAAACACCTGCCAATGGGGGTCTACAGCAGCTTTATTCTGCCAAACTTTGAAGCAACCAAGGTGTCACTCTGTAGGTGAGTGGATAAACTATGGTACATCCAGACAATGGAATATTATTCAGTGCTGAAAGGAATGAGCTATCAAGATCCCAAGACATGGAGGAATCTTAACTGCATATTGCTAAGTAAAAGAGGTCAATCTGAAAAGACTACATACTGTATGAGTCCAACTATAGGACATTCTAGAAATCTATGAAGACAGTACAAAGATCAGTGGTTGCCAAGGATTTGGGGAAGAGGAAGGAAGGGATGAATGGGCAGAGAACAGTGGATTTTTAGAGCAGTGAAATTACTCTGTAATGGTGAATACATGTCATTATGCACTTTCTAAACCCATAGAACGTACACCACCGAAAAGTGAACCCCAATGTAAACTATGGACTTGAGTTAATAAAAATGTGTGAATGCTGGATAATCAATTGTACAAGTGCACCACACCAATACAAGATGTACATAATAGGAGGAACTGTGTGTGGGAGAAGAGGGGGGCATGTGGGCACTCTCTGTACTTTCTGATCATTTGTCTGTAAAAGGAAAACTATGCTAAAAAAATTAAGTCTATTAAGAAAAGAAATTACAGAAACTAATTTTCCTCTGAGTGTTTATTTAAATGATGTCTTTGTCCTACAGAGTTAGAATAAGAACTATTGAAAATTCTAACTGAATTTTCAATTGAATTTTAATTGAATAGAATTCTAATTCTAATTTCCAAACAGCTTACACATCCCCCCTTTTTAAAAAATACAGGAGTAATGCATTGTAAAAAGAAAAAGCATTACAAAAATGAATAAAACAAGTCAAAGTTCCTCTCCCAACACACAAATCTCAATCATCAGAGGTAACCAACTATAATGTAATGACCTAGAATTGTCATTAGAATTGTTAACTCTTTTCTCCTCATCCTGCTTATCCAATCCATCTCCAAGTTCCATAAATTTTACTTCTTAAATGTCTGTGGAATTCACCCCCTCCTACCATCATCTCTTATCTGTACTACTGACGTAGTCTATTGATCCTAACTGGTCCGCCTGCCTTTAGTCTTGTCTCTCTTTTTTTTTTTTAAGATTTATTTTTATTGTTTTTGACAGAGAGAGAGAGAGAGAGAGAGAGAGAGAGAGAGAGAGAGAGAAAGAGGGAGAGAAAGAGAGATACAGAGAGAAGGGGGAAGGCCCAGAACAGTCTCCATAGTTGCAAATCATTCGTTTTTCCACATAGTTTCATTCCACAGGTGGGCACGGGGCTGCACAGGGCAGGAACTGGGCCGGGGTCCCACCCTGGCAAGAACTGAACTGGGGGCACTCCCCAGTTCAGCATATGGGTCCGCAGGGGCCGGGGCCAGGATTCGATCCTCGGTCCCCAGGACTTCAAAGCGAGCACTTAACCCACTGAGCCATCCCGGCTTCCCCAGTCTTGTCTCTTTTTAAGCTGTTATCCATTAATTCATTCTAAAACCAATGACTTTTCTAAGATGCAATTTTGACCATGAGGTCATGTTTATTTAAAGGCCTTTAAGAGTTTCCTATTGCCACAGCATTACTGGCTTATGTTGTATGACCCTTCCTGACAGTGCTGTCTCCCTTTCCAATTTATCTCCTCCTACCTCAGACTAACTTGTGCTCAAGCACATCAAGCCACTTGTAAAGAACATAGTAGCACATTCTACCACCACTCTGTGCCTCTGACATGTTTCCTCTGCCTGAAGCATCCTTTCCCACCTACACTACCTGGAAAGTACCTAAAACTCAAATTAAGTCTTTGTAAGCAAAATCTTCCTCCATGGGCAAATCTCTTCTCATGAGGCAGCTGATTATTCTCATTAAACTCTGTACACACACAGCTGTATGTGAACTCATCAGGCATTTGTTGTTATTTAACTGTCTCCCTTAGGAAAGCTTGACAACAAAGACAGTGCCTTACTTATCTATAGCTCTCCCCAGCACTCAGCATGTTGCCTGCCACATAATAGGGACTCAATAAATGCCTGATGATTGAATGCCCGAACATAGGATTTCCCTTAGGAACCTACAACTGTAATTAACATCATCTTATGAGCCCTAAGTAAAGCCAACTGCCTTTATAATGAGTAACCTCAAATTATATTTCAAGCTTTTTCTGGAGATAATTTTTGCATTACCTTACGTGAAAACCCAGCTCTGAGCAATACTATTTCCCCTGCTTCATTTCTCCCTCTCATTTCCTCTAGCTACTCCCCACCTCAACCCCTTCACCACCAGCCCTTTAGAAGGCCTTCACTCTCCCTGTTTCATTTTTGTCCTTCCTGCCAGCAACAAACACATCCAAACTGTGAGAGAGGTGCTAGATCTGAATTCTGGTGGAAACCTGTTCTCAGAGCTGTGCTTGGCACAGATGCCTGTTGGCACGAGGCAGGGCAGAGCTGAGCATAAAGACCAGGGCAGCAACCTGTGACAACGAATGGCCCTTCAAGATTCCCTGAAGCTGCCAAATAACAGCAGCATTTAAGAAAGCTGGTTTGGTTCCTGTCCCACACAGCCCCACATCCACCTGTGTGCAATGAAATCACACTAACAATGTACAACTGTGGAAATTTCTCTGGGCCCTCCCCTTGTTAGTTTTTGTTTGTTTGTTTGTCTGTTTTTTTTAAGGTTTATTTCATTGTTTGAGGGGAAAGAGACATGGCGGGGAGGACCCTGAGCAGTTTCCATAGTTGTACATCATTAGTTGTGACATGGTTTCATTCCACATGGGGTGGGAACCAAACTGGGCCTCCCGCAATGGGAGGCAAGAACCCTCACTGCCATCCCGGCGGTCACCAGTTGCACCAAAGTTCAGCACATCGAGTTTGCACGGGCTGGGGCTGGGATTCGATTGCAAGGTAAGCGCTCAACTGCTGAGCAATCCCAGAACACCCCCCCACAAACACGTTTTCTCTCTCTCTCTCACCTTCTTTCAAAACACAATAAATTTTTTTTTAAAAAGGGGGAGCCGACTAATCACAAGCTGCCATTATTTATCTGGCTATTGGTGGAAAATATGAACTATTTTAAAAAGTAAAATCTGACAATGAGTTTACCCACTTACCTGCCAATAAGCCAGCAGAGCCATTTAATTCATACTTACTGAATGGTTCTTATTTATATACTGTAATGTCAACAGAACTAAGAAGAATCAAAATAAAGCTGGATGGGGCGGGGGGAAATATTATTTATCAACAGGGTTGGAATCCTAATTCACAGATTAAGCTGATTATAAAGCTAGAAAAAAAGAGCTGAAAATGCCACTGTTATAAAATTAACCTTTTTATCTGTGCCATTTAATCTGTGATCACTTAAAATAGTAACTGGTAAGAGCTTTGTGAAGGCAGCTGATAAAATGACCCCAAAGATCTGTAATTCCTGGTATTCATACCCTGGAGTGTGGGCTGGGGTTAGTGGCTCCCTTCTAGGCAACAGAAGGTAGCAGAGGCATGGATAGCACTTGAGATCAGGTAACAAAAAGACAGTGGTTTCCGTCTTGGCATGAACTCTCACACTGTCATTGTCTTGCTCTCTGCCACACTGAGCTGCCCTATGGAGAGGTCACTGTGGCCAGGAACTGAGGGCAGCTCTGGCCAGCAGTAACAGATTGCCTGCAACCTCAGGAGACTCTGGGCATGAGGCACATGGTTAAACCAGGCCCATGTTTATGACCCACAGAAACTGAGGTAATGAACATTGTCTTAGCTGCTAAGTTTTGGGTAATTTGTTATGCAACCATAGGTAGCTATTACAGGCTACTTCCTTCATATCTGTCAGAGCAGATCTGAAATCCACCCTGTCCCAAAGTGAACATTCCAACAATAATGGCTTTGCTTTATTCACTGGTTAAGTAACATCTGCTTCTTATCCCTCTGATACTAATAATTATAACTGATTACTCTTCTGTTTAGGGTGTTGAGACCTCTTAAGGCTTATATTCAAACACCTGATTATATTATGAAATAAAAATGCTTTAAGTCTGGTTCTGAAGCTATTAGTGCTAAAGACCTATGCCAGGATGACTAAAATGGAAAAATTAGAAAAGCCTATACCTGCTTGGAGGTAACACTTCTTCCATGTGAAAATCATGATTCATCCCAACCTCGTTGCTCAGCTTGGAAACGTCATTAACTGTCTCTATCAGACCTGTGAGAGAAAGAACTTATGGTGGACACCAGTGAAGCCACACAAGTCTGAATTGCTTTTTTATTTAAAGATTCACTCCACTGAGCAGGCCTCAAATCTGGATCCAAACTGATCAGACACAAACTCATTCAACCATCCCAGTCATTTATGTTTTGTGAACTCTAGGCCCCTGGACTGTGCCTCCTAGAGCAGCCCAGCATGGGGGGCAAAGGAGGACCAATAATTTATTTTACAATAAACAGAAATTGACACCGATTAAAACCTTTCTCTTACTAAGTAAAAAGAATAATTAAGCAGTAAAGAAACAATCATTTAGGTGCAAAAATGACATTATGAACCCACACTTCTCTTTCTGCCTCTGATCAAATTAAAGTCTCCACATAGATAGAACTGAATGGTGCCGATATCATTTGGTCTTCTAAAGCAGTTCTCAGATATCAGGATTTCAAAGACTAACTAAATTTCCAAAAAGATTTTGAGTAACTGACAACTTGCCAATTTTTTGTTTGGCCAAGTATGGACAATGAAACATGGGAAAAACAAATCCACTCTACCATCACCAAAACCATCATTTCATAAGACAGGACAGTGTACCCCAAGAGCAGAAAGGGAATACTGTCAGAGTGAAAAATGATCCTTTAAATCGGCAGTCCCCAACCTTTTTGGCACCAGGGACCAGTTTCTTGGAAGACAGTTTTTCCATGGACCAAGAGGTAGGGGGTGGGGGGTGAGGGGGAACTTTCAGGATGATTCAAGCTCTCTATTTCTATTATTATATTATAATAGAAATAATTATACAACTCACCATAATGCATAATCGGTGGGAGCCCTGAGCTTGGGTTTTGATGAGTCTGCACGCAATGGATTTATTATGTTCTCTGTGCAGTCAAACCTCTCTGCTAATGTCAATTGTATTTGCAGCTGCTCCCCAGTACTAGCATCACCACCTCAGCTCCACCTCAGATCATCAGGCATTAGATTCTCATAAGGAGCATGCAGCCTAGATCCCTCCCATGAACAGTGCACAATAGGGTTTTTGTTCCCATGAGAATCTAATGCCACCGCTGATCTGACAGGAAGTGAAGTTCCAGGTGGTAAGGCAAGCAACGGGCAGGGCCTATAAATACAGTTGAAGCTTCAGTCGATCACCTCCTGCGGCCCGGATCCTATCAGGCCACACAGACCAGTACCAGTCCATGGCCTGGGGTTGGGGACCCCTGCTTTAAATAGAATCAATTTAGCTTTAGATAAAGCTCTTAAATCTTTATTCCACTTTACTAAATAGATTGCTAAGAATTTTGTCACAAACCAGCATTTGTTTTAAGAACTGTTCTAAGTTCTTAGCTGATAGCATTCTCATATAACAGGCATATATGGTAGTTATAATGATTTCTGGCATATAAAAAGAAGTTGTACACAGTAAATCATATTTCCTCATTCTCTTTCAATGAAGCTTCATAATTTGTTCACAGAAAAGTATTTGGCTCCAAGATGGAGGGGATATAAGTCAACCAAGACTGGCATGACTTGGTAATCGTTGACACTGGGTGATGATTACATGGGGGTTCATTATACCAGCCTCTCTACTTTTGTAAAAGTTTAAGTTTTCCATTAGTAAAAGAATTTAAGAATGTAAAAAGGAAGATGTTGTAAGAAAGAGGTTACAAAGGAAAATGCCTTTGTTCTTAGAAGATACATGAAGTTCTTAGAAGTTGTCATGACTTTAACTTAGTTTCAGTAAGAGAAAAAAATAGAGAAAACACATGCAATGAGTGTCTGCTGAGGTAAACATAAAAGTGAACTGAACCTTAAGTGAATAGTTGAAGTTCCCTTTATTTTTGCAGCCTCTCTGAAGTCTTTAGTTCCAGTCAAATGGCAAAATACAGTCAAATATATAAAGACTTACCATTAATTCACTAATTCCAAATGGAAATTAAGAAAAAATCTTCAGAGACTGAGCTATAGCATCTTATTGAAGGACTGAGGAAAACAGTATACACTTTACAACTATAGCAAATCTAAGTTCATAGCCTGCTTTGACAAGATTGTTCTGTTGCTCACCGTAGCACTAGGTAGATTTTAAAAGTCCAGATCCCAAGGACAAAGAAATTTTCAAGTAATATAATAAGTAACTTGACCAAGTCAGCCTATTACAAAAATTCCAAATTATTCAAAAAAGAGGAATTTCGTTATTCATTTTACTGAGAGTTGTTTTGCCAATGGATTCATTTAAATAACTACCTCAATTGTTCATATTGTATTTACCAAAAATGTGACTTTCATCCCACATCGGGTTCGTTATTTACTGAATACATATTCTCAGGGGAGATTCCAAAGCACCTAATTTGACCCGTTAGCGCCAGTCTGTTAACCAGCAGCGACCCCACGTGGCTGCAAGAGAAACAAATGCAATTCAACTTGGTAGCATGGCCTTGAAATAATTTTCCTAATTTCAACATTCAAGAATTTAAGTCATGTTGCAAATAGATAGGTCTTCAGATTGATGACCGGTTAAATCCTCTGGAGATTATTATAAGAGAAATGCAGGATGAGTCCAGGTAGATTAAACCAACCGAAGTGACCTTGTGCCCCAACAGGTACACAAAAGAACATCTGTAAGAGCTAAAGAGTATGAGCTCAGGGCAGTATTACTTCTTCAGACAACGAAGCACCAACGATCCCTTCTAGGATCATTTGGGTTCTTTAAAATCTACCCCAGGTGTCTGCCATTTTCCACCTACAAATTCCTAATACAAGAATAAAAGATGGCTTTGAACTGACTCAGCCTCAAATCTTGCCAGATTCAAGTAATCACGCTTGGGTCCCTTCTTGCTCCAGGACTGAAAACTCTTTGAAGACCTTGTGGTTGATAAGGAGCCTAGAGAACAGGGTAGGAGAGAGGGAGAGTGAAGAGAGGTGTGGGGCCACAGCAGCTGCGGGCCCTTCAGCGGTCCCTTCCGACCTGACCCACACTGGGCACCCCCACAGCACGACAGGGTCACCAGGGACGGACGTACGGGGAGTGTGGCCCTTGGGGCTGCTGTTGCCCTCCTGGGCCTGTCCTGGTGTTTCGGGCTTATCTGCATCGCCAGGGTCCTTCAGGGGCACATTCTCTTCGCCGCCCAGCATTTTGCTGATGGAACCTGCAGGCGGGGGAGAGATGGCGCGCTGTTGGCGTCCAGGCGCGGGGCTCCCCAACGACCGAGGGGGGCCTGAGGCCCAGCCCGTCGCACCCGCCAGGCGACTTCCTCGCCTGAAGGCCCAGCCCCGCTCCGCTCCGCCAGCGGGCGGAACCTCAGGGCCAAGGCTCGGAGCCCCTCCTGGGCGTCCGCGCAGCCTCGCGGCTCGGGCCGTACCACCCAGGCGGGGCGGCGGGGGCGCGCGGCTGGGAGCGGCCGGGCGGCGGCGCGCACGAGACCGGGCCCACCCCGCGCGCACCCCCGCAGACCCCGCCAGGGGCGCTCGGTGGGTCAGTCCGGGATTTGAAAACAAACCTCTGCGCGTCTCCCGGGGCAACGGGGTGGGGTCACGTGCGTGCCCTGCATGCGGCAGCCCTTAGCCGCCTGGGTCGGACGCTGTCGTCTTGCCTTGGTCGTCGTGGGCACGAAGTCCCCATAGGCTTCTGGTCACATAGGTGCTGGGGCCCGTCACTGCCTGACATCGCCCGTATCCCCACCCCAAACAAAGATCAAGCGGAACAACCTAGGAAGCGAAGGAGCAACATGTTTTGTTTCCTGGGCCTGTTTCTATAGCGCAAGAAGCACACAGAACCACACTCAGGAGGGTTTTTTCTTTAGCACAGGGGTCCCTAAACTTTTGGCTTCCCTTAGCCACATTGGAAGAAGAATTGTCTTGGGCCACACATAGAATACACTAACACTAATGATAGCTGATGAGCTTACCAAAAAAAAAAAAAATCACAAACTATAATGTTGTAAGAAAATTTACAATTTGTGTTAGGCCACATTGAAAGCCATCCTGGTGGCCTACTGCTGGTGGGTTACACAAGCTTGCTTTAGCATGTCCTGGGCACATGGTGAGAAAAGGGCTGCACTTTTATTCTCAGAGGAGACTGAGAGACCTTTGTTTTTATATGTGCTGCTTGCCATCGGAGGCTCTTCCCACTGAATTCCTGGCCTAGGGCTCATCAGTGACCTAGGGCTGAGCCTGGAGCTAACTGGCTCCAGGTCAGTGGTCTTTTTGGTTCTGGCTCTGCTCTGTTGCCCCAGTGATATTGCAACCTGGTATGAACCCCCCCACACACACACCACCACCAAACCCTGCACTTTGGTGGGAAAAATGAAAAGGAAGTTTCTACTCCACACTCCTATCCTCCTTTATTCTGACTTGATTTCTTACCACAAAAGCTTACTTTTTAAAAACAAAATAAAAGATGAAAATATTGCCTGTAAGAAACCAAGTTCTCGGGAAACCCG
>PVKE010015119.1:13200-34022 GCA_004027555.1 Craseonycteris thonglongyai
AAAAAAAAAAAGAAACCAAGTTCTCATTATAACCCTTGCCTTGTTAATGTGGAATGTGACTTTTTTTTTTTTTGCACAACGTGTGCATTTTGAAGGGAAAAATGAAGAGGCCCGTAAACAGTTCTACTTAAGAAAGTCCACTCAGGGGAAGCCGGGATGGCTCAGCGTGTTTAGCGCTCACTTTGCAGCGCCGGGGATCGGGGATCAAATTCCGGCCCGGCCTGTGCGGAACCATATGCTGAACTGGGAGCTCCCCCAGTTCAGTTCTCTCTCTGTCAAAAATAAATAAATAAATAAATAAATAAATAAATAAATATTCAAAGTCCCAAACGTAAAAGTGGGTATGGTTTTTAGAAAGAAAAAAAAAGAAAAGAAAGTCCACTCAGCTCTGAGGCCCAGAAAGATATGAGGCGCATAGCTTAGTAAAGTTACTGTTTAGCCAGAGAGTATCTCAAACGAATACACACTAAACCTGCCCTTTCTTCCTCCTCACCCTTTCCTGGTATTTCCCTCAGGGATGTCAACTATGTAGCAGGCTGTCCCTCCCCACAACCCAGGAGCAGTGGGAGGAACTTGTATGACTTCCTTCAGCAAAGGGTTCAATGAAAATATGATTCTTCATTTTTGCATAGGCAGATCTCTATATAAGCTGAGTGTTGATTTCTCTTTTTAAAAATAATCCAGGGGAAACCAGGATGGCTCAGAGGGTTAAGTGCTTGCTTTGCAATCCCAGGGACAGAGGATCAAATCCTGTCCCCGGCCCTTGTGGACCCATATGCTGAACTGGGATGTGCTTCCCATGCGGGAGGCCCCCAGTTCAGTTATCGCCGGCCCGGCCCCACCCCTCCCCTCTCCCTCCGTTTGGCCCCTAGCTTAAGGGGGCGTGCCTCCCCAGCCAGGTTCCGGCCCCCTGTGCAGCCACCGCCCACCTGTGTGGAACAAAACCATATCAAAAACTGATGATATACAACTACGGAAACTTCTCTGAGCCCTCCCCCTTCTCTCTGTCTCTGTCTCTGTCTCTGTCAAAAACAATAAAATAAATATTTTATTAAAAAATCCAGATCTCTGGGCATTTTTATTCCTGAGAGAAATGTTTCAGAATTAAACCAATTCTTTTCCCCACAAAAATGGCATTGCCATAAAGCTCTCTTGGCTGATGGCTGAAATTACTCCAGCAGTTCATTTACATATATATTGAACAGGCTCTTTAAGTGTCCTTTTAATACTCAAATTCTCTGGAACAGGCAGTGGGAAGAAATAGTGTGGAAGCACATGGCAGGGGTGGAGGGAACTGAATTCAGAAGAGGAATAAAAGATAGGGTAGGAGAGAAAGACAGAATTAGCATTTCCCAGGGTCAGCCCCCAGGGGGGCAGCATCTCATGATCTTTATCGTTAATATATCAGCACTAACTGGACAGAGTTCCAAGTTGAGGGGAATAGAAAGATGATGTGAGAGATCTACCCTCCTTCCCTTTGGGGTCTTAGTTAATAATAACTGGTTTTTGTTTAATGATTTACAAAATGCTTTTACATTGCAAATCCATATGCTCTGATCCGCAATTCTACCTGTTCAGTAGGCAAGGTGGGTGTTATTTTGTACCATTTAATAGATTAGAAAACTGGGGATCTGAGAGATTTCAGGGAATTACCAAGAGTCACACGGCAAGTGAGGTCTTGGCTGTTGATCATATACTTTTTCTTCATTCACACCATCTCCCTGACTCTGGCTGAGAAGCTGTATGAACAAGAAAATATAACTAACAAGTAACAGTATGGTCAGTACCAGAGCTGGGAATACAAAGGAGAAGTGCTCCTGGAGGTCAGAGAAAGGGTGAAAGATCTTCCAGATATTTGGCTCAGTTCAAATACAGCCTTTAGCCAAGATCCTAAGCAAAACCATGTAACTGAGTTGGTCTTTGGAAGAGGGTCTCTTGTTCATCCTACTGCTCTCTCAACCTCAGATTCTCTTCAAACTCTCCTAATGAGTAAAATTGGTCTTCCCACAGATGTCTATTATTTAAAGGGCATGCCCCACCTGAGTAACTTAACACCTTCACCCTATAAAACTGTGCATATCTCAGAAGACCTATAAGACAAATATTCTTCAGGTAACCCAAGGACAGAAGTGCAGGCCCCGTCTCCTCTCACACTGCAGTGTGCCAAAGCTCTCTACCCTAAGGCTCCCCTTTTGAGAAGGGGGAGGGCCCAGAGCAGTCTCCGTAATTGACAGCATTAGTTTTCCATATAGTTTCACTCCACAGGTGGGCACGGGTCTGCACAGGGCAGGAACTGGGCCCTGAGCCTCCCGCATTGGCCCTGGCAAGAACTGAACTGGGGGCACACCCCAGTTCAGCCTATGGGTCCACCTGGGCCGGGCCGGGATTCGATCCTCGGGCCCTGGGGCTGCAAAGCAAGCGCTTAATCCGCTGAGCCATCCCAGCTTCCTCTCCTTTTATGTTAAGATGCCATATGACTTTTATCTTTCTTTCATAATATAACTGTGTTTATTCTAATGCTAAATCTATTTGCTCTCCTCAAATCTTTGAGAATTCAGAGCTTCCTATACTCACTGGTGTGCCTCTGTATATGACCCTGTGGGTACATACATCTCTGTGTGAGAAGCAATCTAAGAGAATTTCAAGCCAACAGCTAGTTTCCCCACTCCTTAACCAGTTCCCCAAATATGTGAGCTTTAACCCAAACCCAATAGTATGATTTATTCTCATTTGTTAAATACTATCTTGGGTACACTATCCCACCAAAGCAAATTATAAAGAAAGCTGGTTCTACCCGCAAAGACATTCTGAGAACAGGGTGGATAAAGACAAAGACAAAAGAGAAATACTCCTAGGCGGCTGCAAGAGATACAGAAACACAGAATTTAAGAGGGATCCTGAATATGGATTTCTAGCTTTATAAAAACAAAACAAAATAACAGAAACAAGAAACACCTCAATTTACAAAGAAGCATCTTAGGTTTAGGGAGGTTAAATGACTTAGCTAAGGTCACCACCAATTTATGGAAAATTTAGGACTAGAAGCCATATCACAGTCTGTTTACTCCATGATGTATAGAGCTAAGCAAGACTAAAAGCTAATACTGTAAATAAATATTTACATTTCCTAAAGAAAAATGTAAATGAAAGGCCGTGGAATGGAAAAGTAAGAAATGAAGTTAAATAGAGGCCCTGACTACAAATATAGGAGAATATACTGGAATATAAACAGTCAACTAAAGTGGTAGAGACACGTAAATACAGGGTGGGACATTTAAATGGAACCATTTGGAGTCATGTAAACCGAGACTGACTTCATTATAGCCTCTCTTATGGTACAGAACCGCATGTCAAAACTATTTGCTTTAGTCTTTTGACAAATGTGTTTTCTTCACAGAATCCAAGAGGAGTGTGAGAAGGGTTGAGATAATCTGGGGGAAGTCAGGACATAGCCCTTTGAAGCTCAGCGTGAAGTGTGATGGATGGGGAAACCATTAAAAATCTTTAAGGAAAAAGAGGGCTCAGAGAAAGGACAGAGAAGGTTCTGGCAGCAGCGTTGACTGCCTACTTGTCCAGCCACATCTCACTCCACTAGCAATACTTCACAGGTCCTGCTCCTTCCTGCTTCTGGGTGTTTGCACATGTTGTCCCCCCTCTAACACCCTCTCCCCTCATTCGCTCCCTCTCATTCTTCAGGTCTAGCTTATAAGGCCTCACTTCCTCAGAAAACCTTCTGTGGCCCTCCATCAGCTTCTCTCAATACCCTCTACATTTTCTTCATAGCACTCACTACAGTTTGTCGTGACATGCTTGTTTGCATAATTAACCTTCATTGGCTGTCTGACTCTCTCATGAGACTGTAAGCTTTCTGAGAGCAGAAACTATGCACTTCATTCACCACTGTGCCTGGAACATAATGGATACCCAATTAATAACTGCCGACTGAACAAATAGGCACAAACTGGAGGGGAGGACAGCAGTGCTGGAGAAGCGGCCACTGCTCCCCTGACACACCCAAGAAGTCAGGTACAGTGTGTCCTGTCCCTCTGGATAGGCTGTCCCATTTGAAACGGGACAGAAAACTACGCTACCATCCCGTTTCAAACGGGGCGTCTGGTTAGTCTGCTAAACACCTTAAATTTAGCCCAGTGACACTAGGCTGATCATACCTAGACAGCATCGTTGTTTTCTGTCCCATTTAAATCGGAACGGCTGCTCAGCCCACCTCTGAACCCAGTTTTGGTTCCGAGTCTGTCTTTCACTTTTTTTGTCTCATAGACATGTGTCATCTCTTTCTGTAACCCCAGCTGTGTAACTTAGCTTCCTGAGAGTGTTTTAAACCAGCAAAGACAAGATCGAGAGACAAGGAAAGATGCTTAGGGTCCTGAGACAGGGGGTCGGTCACCCCTGAACCAGGAGGTGGCAGCAGGGGGCAGTGGCACCCTGGGAGAGGAATTTACAGAGGCAGGCTCCTGGTGAGGGAATCTCAGACTCGCTGCCTCTCACTCCCTCTCTCTCTCTCAAGCCAGAGTCAGCAGCAGCCCAAAGCCACAAACACTGACTTTAAAAGTCCTCCTAAGAGCTGCATCTTTCGAGTCCCCAAAACAATCGCGCCTTGTGCCTCAGGACACGGTGCAAGTTACACACTTAAAGCAGTTTCCACAGAACCACATTCAGTTGGTTTTAAACTCTGGGGAAAGCTGGCAGCCTCTTTGTGGGTTTTTTTAAAAACTAGTTAGAGGGACAATTAAACCTTTATGGGCCCCAGAATGTACCTATGCAGACATAAATAAGGGTCATTCTTCATCACCAGAGAGAATCCACTTTCTGGCAACAGACGTATTTTTCTGCCATCACAGGACAGAGTGGAGCTCATGTCTGAGAGCCTTTATGATTAGGGCAGGTGATGATGGGTCAGCATGAGCAAAGATAGAACTTTGACCTTAAGTTTTGGCACAAGCCCTTTCTCAAAATGGACACATCGCAGGCCTTGGGCTTAGCTGGTCTTAAATAAATCACAAACTCCCAAAGCCTTCCCAGAAAGCTGCCAGGATTGGAGGCCAACAAACTCATCTTGCTCCCTCCTTGTGTTACGCTGGACCAAAATAGCCCATTTATCAAAGAAGTTCTGACTCCTTTATTCCCACTCTTACAACATAATACAATGCATTCACGTATTTACAGTGCAATGTCCTTGAATGGTTGGGATGATTTTTTTTTTTTTTTAATGCAATAATTTCATTAAATGCACCAGGGGGGGGAAGCCGGGATGGCTCAGTGGGTTAAGTGCTCACTTTGCAGCGCCAGGGACCAGGGATCGAATCCCGGGCCCCGGCCCCGGCCCGTGCGGAACCATATGCTGAACTGGGAGCTCCCCCAGTTCAGTTCTCTCTCTGTCTCTGTCTCTGTATCTCTCTCTCTGTCAAAAATAAAAATAAATAAATAAAAATATATTAAATGCACCAGGGGGCTCTCTTCTTAAAGAAACCTTTGAGTAATGCCTTTTGTTAAGAGAATCAGTCTTTTGTAAGGGAAATCATGAGCTACCAATTTGTTCTCCAAATCTGGAGTTTTACACAAGAGATTTCCTTAAACCAGGCTCACTTTAGATTGTGGCCTGTGCTGTTTTCTCTATTTTTCCAACTTTGGTAGAGAAAAGCTTTTCCTGAACAGACAATGTTGGGTAAGGGATGAAGGAATCTCAAGCACTTGAGAAATAAGTCAGTTTCAATTGTCCCTGTCATCCATAATTCTCTGGAACCACTAGCCTAAAGCAAAGTATAATGATCTCCTGACAAAGAATCCAGACACTTAGATTTGAAGGCCAGTCTGTTGGAGCTGGTTTCAAAAGAAATGCAGAGAACAGGGTTTGGTTTTGTTTTTTTAATCATTGTAGCTTTTTTTAATTGTGGTACAATAGATAGCATAATATTTATCATTTTAACCACTCATAAGTGGCATTAAATAAATTAAATTCACAATGTTGTGTAACCAAAGCCACTGTCTATACCTCTAACCTTTCATTATCCCCAATAAAAACTCTGTACCTGTTAAACAATAACACACACACACACACACACACACACGCCCTCTAGTTTACTTTCTGTCTTTATGAACAAAGAACAGTTTTAAACTCCAGTGTGACTTCAGGGTTTTTTCTTCCCAGGGCATGGTGGGAGAATGGGGAAAACGTAGCCATCCTCTTTTCACCTTGTAGACTTCCCAGAGCTGCCCCCACACCCCTCTCCTCCTGCGATAGGGTCGATGACATGAAGTGGAGCTCATCTGAACAGTTTAAACTTGCAGAGGAGCTGCAGCCCCCAGCGGGAACAAAAGGAGGTCACTGGGTCTGAGTCTCTGTTATAAGCTCAGGAATGGCAAGAATTTTCTTACTTCAGTGGTCTGAGGAAGTAGGAACGGGATGAGTTAGTTGGCTGTTTCAGTTCCTGAAGCCTGCATGTGGCCCACCCCACCACTACCACACACCCCTTCTGTGCCTGTTGAATACAGAGTTCAATATCTGGATCTGTCAGGGCTAAGAGAGGTGGGAATGCCAGACGAGGCACGAAGGGCTCCCTTGGGCACCCTCAAATTCCATGCTATGGGATTTCTCACCCTGAAAACACTGGCTAAACCACCCATAACCCCTGAGGAATTTACATATCTCGCACCCATTTGTGGCGGTCGCAGGCACACTCAGAATGACTCATGTCCCTCAATTTAGGTTTTACTTTGCTCACAATATTTGGAAATTCTCAAAGGAGCTAGCCTCCCCCATCTCCGCCCCCACCTTTACCCAATGCACAACTCAAGATAACTAGGGACTTTGGATTCAAGAACTACCTGGGGACCCCCAGACTCACCTCCCCAGCTCCAGCACTGTGAGCCAGCTGGGTCCCTCAAGATAACTGGGGCGAGGGGGTTCCATGGCATAGATTGACCGTGAGCCATGGGGTAGTGGCAGGGGAACACCTCAAAAACAGGAGGTCTGAATTCCTTTTGCTGCCCACTTGCTGGTGACCCTGGGCAAGTCACTTCACAGCTCTGGCCTCAGTTTTCTCAAGTTGGGTGAGAGTCTCCTCCAACTATGAGAATGCGTGGGAAGCAAGGAGAGAAGCAAGGCTTTCTGATATCTGGAATTCTTGAAACAGGAAGCAAAGCCCTTCATGCCCACAGGTGCTGGCATTAACGGAAAGGGTGGTTGCTGGGAGGCTGAGGAGGAGATTTGGGAAAGTGGATAGTGGATGGTCTTATCTTAGGACAGGTTGAGAATGAAGTTTTGGCTATGAGGAAGTATTCAGCAGGCAAGTAGAAATAAACAGCTGGGATTAAGGAAAGAGATTGAAACTAATATAAGAAGAAAGGAATCAGGAGTCATCGATGACAGATGAAATAGTAATGAGAAGTACCAGACAACACATACCAAGTGCTGACCATGTGCCAGGCCATTGGGGAACCCCTCACATAGATGTGGAGCTACTATTTACACAACAATCCTATGACAAAGATGTTGTTTTTGCACGTCTTTACAGATGAGGAGGACTGATGTGTCATACCCAAGATCACACAGTGACTAAGTGGTAAGACAGGGACTTGAACTGAGGGAGTCTGACCTCAGAGCCCTTGACCAGTCCTTTTTTTTTTTAAGATTTATTTTTATTGTTTGTTTGTTTTGACCCAGAGACAGACAGAGAGAGGGGGGAGGGCCCAGAGCAGTCTCCATAGTTGTATAGCATTAGTTTTCGGTGTAGTTTCACTCCACAGGTGGGCGCGGGGCCATGAAGGGCAGGGGCTGGGCTGGGGGCCTCCTGCATGGGAAGCATATGAGTCTGCACAGGATGAGACTGGGATTCGATCCTCAGACCCCGGGGCTATAAAGTGAGCTCTTAACCTGCTGAGCCATCCTGGCATCCCCCTCTTGACCAGTCTTAAATCACCTCCTGAAAAGTGGGGGTGGAGGATCACAGGAGAAAAGCAGTGGAGAGAGAACCCTCACAAATATGTGTAAATAGTACTCCTACTCTTGATCAACTGTGACCTAAAATCAGATTCTAAGATTAAGACGTGAGTCAGAAACAAACTGGGAACCCTCCAGGTGTAACTACTGATACAGTCGATCTGAATGGTTCTGCACATGTGAAATAACGACACTGAGTACTCACTATGTGCCAGGCACTGGAATTAGGGGCATCACATATCCAGTGATACCTTGGAACCCAAACGCCCCAAAACTCGAACAACTTGGAATCTGAACCAAAAAATCAAGCAAGTTTTGCCTCAGAACCTGAACGCTGCTTTGGAATCCAAACACCAACACGTTATTCACTTGGGACATATCGACTGTATGGCCCATAGCTTTATCCAAACAACCCACTCATCTTGGAACTAAAACGTTTTGGAACTCGAACAGGGTCCTGGGATGGATTAAGTTCAACTTCCAAGGCATCACTGTATTATCATCTCCTTCAGTCCTCTCGCAAATCCTACAAAGGAGGTATTGTGGAGTCTATTTTCAGGAGAGGAAACTGAGACTCCAAGAGCTTAAGGGATTTACTCAGCTAGTATGTCTCAGAGCTAGGATCTCAAAGCTAATGGGGATGTTGGAATAGCTCAGCAGTTGAGAGGTCTGGGGTTCGATTCCCGGCCCCAGCCTGTGCAAATCCATATGCTGAACAGTGGCGCACATGGTAACCCCGGAGATGGCTTGGTGGCAAAGGTTCCTGCCTTCTATGCAGGAGGGCCCAGTCCAGTTCCCCGATTCCCATCCCGCACAGCCCCACATCCACCTGTGTGGAATGAGACCATGTCACAACTAATGATGTACAACTGTGCAGACTGCTCTGCCCCCTCCCCTTCTCTCTGTCTCTCTCTGTCTCTGTCAAAAACAATAAAAAATAAATCTTTAAAAAAACATTTCTTAACAATTAAATACACTATGGAAAGATTTGATTAGGCATTCACAGGACATGAAATGTTTAAAAATAATACACAATAACAGGGTTAGAAGAAGGCTGGTGGCATCTTTCCATTCATTTTGCAATTTTGTTCTCTTTTTCAAACATTAACCTCTAACATCTATCAAGTCTTATTCCTTATATGCATCACACTCCCCTCCAACCTCTCCCTCTCCTGCAATGTTAATGTTATAACAATTAGAATTCTCTTGCCTGGGAAAAAGAAAAATGATTACCTTACAAGGGATGTTTTTTGACGTCTAGCTGTTGCAATCCAAACCACAGCACAAAAGTCAGCCATGCACAGGTGACACATCGCATTGGCACTGGTCCACATTTTCTGCGCTCTGTCGGAGGTCAGGTTCCTAGGGCCCAGGGCTCCCCTGACGATGCCTGTGGCGACCTTGGGCATCTGGGGTTTTTTCTGGGTAGGCTGGAGGCAGGTGCGGGGCTTCTCCGCGTGGTTCAGCAGCACGTAACCAGCTCCTGCACATTGACCTTCTTAGTGGAGGTCTAACTCCACTCCCTGGCTAGACGAGGCCATCCCTCCACCCTCTCCGTGCATGGCTGCCATCGCGTTTGTTGCCTACCAGCATGCTAGGGTCCTTTTATTCATTTATTTTTAGGATTTATTTTATTGTTTTGACATAGAGAGAGACAGAGACAGAGAGAAGGGGGAGGGCCCAGAGCAGTCTCCATAGTTGTACATCATCAATGTTCAACATGGTTTCCTTCCACACAGGTGGGCAGGCCGCGCAGGGAGAAACCTGGCTGAGTGGGGAGTGGGGGAGCTCCCACATGGGAAGCACACCCCCTGAAGCTGGGAGCCAAACGGGGGGGCCTCTCACATGGGAGGCACACCCCAATTCTGCATATGGATCCACATGGGCTGGGCCCGGGATTTGATCCTCGGCCCGGGATTTGATCCTCGACCCCGGGGGCTGCTAGACAAGCGCTTAACCCTCGGAGCCAGGCAGGCAGCCCTGCGATAGGGTTCTTACGCAGGAGTCGATCTCCCCGAGCAGCTCCTAAAGGGCTTCAGCTCCCCCAGAGCTTGTTTCCTGGTGATGGCAGTGACACCAGGATGAAGGCCTGGCCCTGTGATGGCGAGGGGCAGCAAGCCCAGGCGCCGTGACCGCCAGCCGTGCGGGTAACTTGCAGCGTGGCTGTGCGCGATTGCCGCCCGCACCTGGTGGTGGGTATCTCCCGGAGCTGGTGCATACTTGTCTCTACAGCAGCCGCGGCCTCAGCTCGTCCCTGAAGCCCAAGCCGGCGCGGAGACCCCGGCACCGTGCCAGCAGCAGGCGAGGCCTCTCTGTGTGGAGAGGACCACGAGGGCCAGCGGGCACACGCGCACCTCTCCCGGGCGGCATTGGCAGCGGCTCCCCGGCCGCAGCCAGGTAGAACCAGCGCGCTGCTAGGCTGGAGAGAAACGATCTGCCTGCTGGACTGGGACACGAGCGCTCATAAAGGAAGGGGGGCCTGCAGGCACAACCCCACACGTGCCCGGCCCACGCACATCCTGGCGCACTGTCTCTCCTCCATCCAAGGTTAATCAAATTTTTCTATGAAGAATTTCTTAAGCACAAAATAGCTTTGAATGTAGTAGTTCAATAATGTTTAATGTTGGCTTTTTCCTGAATCAAGTGTGGGAAATACATGGTTATTTACTGTAGGAGTCTTTAGCATGGAGAGCTCGTACGTCCATCGTGGGACGTAGAGCTGAGACTACCCACGGTGCCCTTTGTGGGGACACACTGCTCCAAAACCCCAGAATTATAAAGGAAAGATACGTAGCAATGGTTGGCTTCACAGCTCCCTTATACTGCACTCTAATTATTGCAGAATATTTTGTGTCTTCTAAAATCAACTTTATTGAGGTGTAATCTTCAGAACTAAAATGTGCCAATTGCAAGCATACATTTTAATGAGTTTTGACAAGTGTATGTAGCAGGTAACCACCACAAACAGAATCCTTCCCTCACACCCAACAGTTTCCTTGTGCCCATTTGTAGTCAACACCCACCCCCTTATCCCAGGTCCAGACAACCATTGATCTACTTTCTGTTACTATGGAGGACACTATGAGATTAGTTTTGTCGATTAACTCTTTTAAAACTTCATATACCAGTGAAATTATACAATATGTAGTTGTATTAGTTACCTGGGACTGCTATGAAGTACCACAGACTGGGAGGTTTAAACAACAGAAATTTATTTTCTCACAGGTGGAGGATGATCTTGGAAGACCAAGAGCAAGGTGTCAACAGGTTTGGTTTGTCCTGAGGCGTCTCTCCTTGACTTGCAGGCAGCCGCCTTCTTGCTGTGTCCTCACATGGCCTTTTCGCTGTGGGTGCTCATCCCTGGTGTCTCTTTTTATAAGGACACCAGTCTTGTTGGATCAGGGCCCCACCCCACCCTTATGACCTCATCTAACCTTAATCACCCCTTTAAAGGCTCTGCCTCCAAATACAGTCACGTTGGTTAGGGCTTCAACATACAAATTTGAGGACACAATTCAGTCTGTAACTGTGGTCTCTTGTGTCTAACATCTATGATTCAGCATAATGTCTGTGTGACTCATCTGTTTTGTGGCATTTATCAGTAGTTTTTTCCTTTTTATTGCAGAGTAGTACATTAATAAACCACAGTTTGTTTATACATTTATCTATTGATGGATATTTGGGTTATTTTTAGTTTTTTACTATTAGGAATAAAGCTTCTATAAATACTCTAACATGTCTTTTGATGAACATATGTTTTCATTTCTCTTGGGTAAATACCTAGGAGTGGAATTGCTGGATTATATGGTAAGTACATTTAATTATTTTTTTTTTTTTAAAGATTTATCTCAAATAAATAAATAAATAAATAAAGATTTATCTCATGGTTTGAGAGAAGATGAGAGAGAGAGAGAGAGAGAGGAGGGGAAGGGCCCAGAGCAGTCTCCATAGTTGCACATCATTAGTTGTGACATGGTTTTATTCCACACAAGTAGATGTGAGGCTGTGCAGAGAGGGAATCAAATTGGGGGCCCCCTGCATGGGAGGCAAGAAACTTCACTGCCATCCCAGCGGTTACCAGCCATGCTGCAGTTCAGCTCATGGGCCTGCATAGGCCATGGCTGGGATTCAATCCCCGGACCTCAAGGTTGCAAGGCAAGCACTTGACCTGCTGACCTATGCCAGCATCCCCATAGGTATGTTTACTCTTATAAGAAACTGCCAAACATTTCTCCAAAGTGGTTGTCTCATTTTACATTTCCACCAGCAGTGTATGAAAGTTTCAGTTATTCCAAATCCTTACCAGCATTTGGTATTATCAGTCTTTTAAGCCATTCTACTAAAAGTGCAATGCTTTTTCATTGTAGTTTTAATTTGCATTTCCCTGATGACTAATGGTGTCGAGATTTTTTTCATGTGCTTATTTGTCACCCAGAGGTCTGTTAAGGTGAAGTGTCAGTTCAAATCTTTTGCTCATTTTAAAAATTGGGTTGTTTGTTTCCTTATTATTGCGTTGTAAGAGTTCTTTACATATTCCAAATACAATTTTTTTATCAGTTATAACGGGTGTCCCAAAATTCACGCAAGAAGTAATTTTGATAGAAAACACAGATTTATAATTAAAAATTGTAAATTTTTTATTGATTCATAAAGTATACAGTATAGGGTTATGTAAGGAATAGCATATTGGGTAAATGGCCTCCACGGCTTTGTAAGCATGAAGATGCAAATCTTTCATGAGAATACGCTGTAGAGAGCTACTTGAAATGTCCAAATCTTGACCACGGTGCCGAATTGATGTCCCTAGACTCTCAGCAACACTCTCACGAACTGCTTCAATGTTTTGTGTTGAACAACTTGTTGAAGGACGGCCAGAGTGTTTAAGATCACTAGTTGATCCAGTCTCCCTAAATTTTTTAATTAATCTCTTCGCAGTTGATGAAGTTAAATCACTATTCCAACCAGATTTTGTAGGAAAATTGCAAACTGTAGCTGCCAAACCTTCATTATTTTTAAAATATTGCTCAACAATGAAAACACATTGTTCTTTTGTATAGCACTCCATTTTTAATAACCCTGAACTATCCGCTGTCATGCTGTCTTTTTTTTTCGTTGGCAACACTTTACTGCACAAATGACGCAAAATTAAAATCTTGCATGAATTTTGGGACACCCGTTATAATATCTGAAAATACATGTATTCTTTTCCCAGTCTGTGGCTTTTTATTCTCCAAATATTGTCTTTTACAGAGCAGAAATTTTTCATTTTGATTAAGTCCAGTTTATCAATTTTTTTCTTACAGATCATGCCTTTGATGTCATGCTGTGTTGAATAAAGGAGTTTTATTTCTTTTCCAATCTGGATGCCTGTTTTGTTTGTTTGTTTGTTTTTTCTTGCCTGTTGAAGTGGCTAAAACCTTTCATATAATCTTGAATAGAGGTGGTGAGAGCAGGTATCCTTCTCTTGCTCCTCATTTTAGAGGGAAAGCATTCAGTCTCACGGGTAAGTATGATGCTAGCTATAGGTGTTTCTTTTCTTTTTTTTAGATTTATTTATTGTTTTTGACACAGAGAAAGAGAGATACAGAGAGAGAGACAGAGAAAAGGGGGAGGGCCCAGAACAGTCTCCATAGTTGCACATTATTGGTTCCTCCACATAGTTTCATTCCACAGGTGGGCGTGGGGCTGCACAGGGCAGGAACTGGGCCAGGGTCTCACCCCGGTGAGAACCAAACTGGGGGTACTTCCCAGTTCAGCATATGGGTCCTCACGGGCCAGGGCCAGGACTCGATCCTCAGTCCCCAGGGCTGCAAAGTGAGCACCCAACCCACTGAGCCATCCCGGCTTCCCCTGTAGGTGTTTCTTAGATGCTGTTTATCAGGTTGAGGAAATTTCCTTCTAGTATTTGTTTGCTGAGAGTTTTTAATCAGGAGTGTACTTTTGTCAAAATTTTTTCCTGCATTCATTAAGATGATCCCATGGTTTTTCTTTCTTTGTTAGTATTTCTAATTATATTGATTTTCTAATGTTAAGTCAACCTTGCATTCCTGGAATAAACTCCACGTGGTCATGATGGGGTTTTTTTTTTAAATATATTTTTGGATTTGATTTGCTAAAAATTTTTTTTTAAGATTTATTTTTATTGTTTTTGACAGAGAGAGAGAGAGAGAGAACGGGGAGGGCCCAGAGCAGTCTCCACAGTTGCACATCATTGGTTTTTCCACATAGTTTCATTCCACAGGTGGGCGTGGGGCTGCACAGGGCAGGAACTGGGCCGGGGTCTCACCCTGGTGAGAACTGAACTTGGGGCACTCCCCAGTTCAGCATATAGGTCTGCACAGGCCAGGGCTGGGATTCAATCCTCAGTCCCTGGGGCTGCAAAACGAGCGCTTAACCCACTGAGTCATCCCAGCTTCCCCGATTTGCTAAAATTTTTTTGGAATTTTTGCATGTATGTCCATGAGAAATATTGGTCTGTAGTTTTCTTTCTTTCTTTTTGTTTTTTTAAAGATTTATTTTATTGGCTCTGACAGAGAGAGAGAGACAGAGAGACAGAGAGACAGAGAGACAGAGAGAAGGGGGAGAGCCCAGAGCCATCTCCATAGTTGCACGTCCTCAGTTTTCACATAGTTTCATTCCACAGGTGGGCAGGGGGCCATGCAGAGCAGGAACTGGGCCAATGGCCTCCCAAGTGGGATGCATGCCCCTGTGAGCTGGGGTCCAAACTGAAGGCCTCCCACATGGGAAGCTCACCCCAGCAAGAACCAAACTGGGGGCCACACCCCAGTTCAGCATATGCGTCCTCATGGGCCGGGGTCAGGACTTGATGCTCAGATTCTGGGGCTGCAAAGTGAGTGCTTAACCTGCTGAGCCATCCCACCTTACCCCTACAGTTTTCTTATAACTGTGTTTTTCTGGTTTTAGATTCAGGGTGATACTGGTCTCAGAATGAGTTGGGAAGTATTTATCCTCTTCAATTTTCTGATTTTGTACAGAACTGGTGTTATTTTTCTTTTAAATATTTGTAGAATACCAGTAAAGTCATATAGACCTAGAGTTTTCTTTGGGGGAAGGTTTTAAGCCTCCAATTCAATTTCTTTTACTGGGCTATTCAGGTTATCTATTCTTACTGAGTTTTAGGTAGGTTGTTTTCAAAGACTTTCTCAATTGCATATAAATTGTCTAATGCTTGGGGGAGCCAGGATGGCTCAGAGGGTTAAATGCTCATTTGCAGCCCTGGAGTTCGGGGATCAAATCCTGACCCCGGCACGTACAACTATGGAGACTGCTCTGGGTCCTCCCCCTTCTTTCTGTCTCTCTTTGTCTGTATGTGTGTGTCAAATACAATAAAATAAATTTTTTTTTAATTTTTTAAAAAATAAATTGTCTAATGCAGGGGTCCCCAACCTCTGGGCCACAGACCAGTGTTGGTTCATGGCTTGTTAGGAACAGGGCCACATAGCAGGTGAGCAAGCCAAGCTTCATCTGTATTTATAGCCACTCCCCATCACTCATATTACCACCTGAACTCCACCTCCTGTCAGATCAGCCATGGCATTAGATTCTCATACGAGTGTGAATCCTATTGTGAAGTACACAAGCCAGAGACCTAAGGGATCACAGGGGCTCCAAATGGGACAGTCTAGTTGCAGGAAAATAAGCTCAGGACTTCCACATATTCTGCATTATGGTGAGTTGTATAATTATTTCATTATATTAATATATTACAATGTAATAATAATAGAAATAAAGTGCACACAATAACTGTAATGTGCTTGAATCATCCCAAAACTATTCCCCCTGCCTCCTCTTTAGGTTCATGGAACAATTGTCTTCCACAAAACCGGTCCCTGGTGCCAAAAATGTTGAGTACCACTGGATGGTATTGGCATTAAGCATTTGTTGTTCATATCAGCAGAGTTGTTCATAATATTCCCTATTATCCTTTTATTACCTGTAAAATCTGTTATTGGTAATTTGTGTCTCTTCTTTTTTCCTGATCTAGGTGGCTAAAGGTTTATCAATATTATTGATCTCAAAGAACTAGATTTTGGCTTCATTGGTTCGCTCCATTGTTTTGCTATATTCAATTTTATTAATTTATTCTCTAATCCTTATTATTTCCTTTCTTCTGCTTACTTTAGGTTTCATTTGCTCTTCTTTTTCTAGTTCCTCAAAGTGGGAGCTGAGTTATTGATTTGAGAACTTTTAACTACTAATTAGTAGGAGCCCACACATTTTGATATGTTTTCATGTTCATTCCATTTAAAATACACTCTGGTTTCCTTTTTCTATTTTTATTTGAGTGATGAATTATTTAGAAGTTGTTATCTTATTTCCAAATACTTGGAGATTTGTCAAGAATCTTTTTGTTATTGACTTCTAATTTTATTCCATTGTGATAAGAACATTTTTTTATGACTTGAATTTTTTTTTAAGATTTATTTTATTGTTTTTGACATAGAGACAGAGAGATACAGAGAGAAGGGAGAGGGCCCAGAGCAGTCTCCATAGTTGTACATCATCAATTTTCAACATGGTTTCATTTCACACAGGTCCAGGGCAGAAACTGGACCGGGGGCCTCCCACTTGGGAGGGATGCCCACAAACTGGGGACTGAACCAGGAGCCTCCCACATGGGAACGACACCCCAGTTCAGCATGTGGGACTCGATCCCTGGACCTCGGGCCTGCAAAGCAAGCACTTAACCTGCTGAGCCATCCCAGCTTGCACAACTTGAATCTTTTAAAATTTATTGAAACTTATTTTATGGCCCAGAATATGGCCTATTTGGATGAACATTCTATGTGCATTTGAAAATAATGTGCATTCTGCTATTGTTGGATGGAGTGTTTCATAAACGTTAATTTGGTCAAGTTGATTAATGGTGTTATTCATCTTCTATACCCTTGATTATTTTCTACCTATTTATATGCCAATTATTAAGAATGAATTTTGAACAACAAAATTGCAGGATACAAAATCAATGTATAGGGGCTGTCAGGATACAACAGGTTGAGTGCTTGCCTTGCAACCATGAGGTCCGGGGATTGAATCCCGACTGGCCTATTCAAACCCATATGCTGAACTGAAGTGCAACTGGTAACCACTGGAATGGTGGCGAAGGTTCTCACCTCCCATGTGGAAGGCCCCCAGTTCAGTTCCCACTCCATGAGGCCCCACGTCTACTTGTGTGATAAACAATAAAATAAATCTCAAAAATCAATGTACAAAAATCCATAGCATTTTTATATATGAGCAATAAAACTTTAGAAAAAGAAATGAAAGAAACAATACCTTTTGCAATCACAACAAAAAGAATGAAATACCTAGGAATAAACTTAAAAAAAGTGAAGTACTTATACACAGAAAACTATAAGACACTATTAAAAGAAATTGAACAAGACACAAAGAAATGGAAACATATTCTATGTTCATGGATTGGAAGAATCAACACAGTGAAAATGGCCATATCACACAAAGCAACATACTGATTTAATGCAATTCCCATCAAAATCTCACAGACATTCTTTCAAGAAATAGGTTTAAAAAAAACAAAAACCCATCAGATTCATATGGAACCACAAGAAACCCCGAGTCACCAAAGCAATCCTACAAAGAATAAGGCTGGAGGCCTCACCCTCACCTTGACTTCAGTCTATACTACAAAGTGTCAATAATCCAAACAGCTTGGTATTGGCAGAAAAATAGACATACAGACCAATGGAACAGAATAGAAAACCCAGAAATAAACCCACAAATTTTTGGACAGGTAATTTTTGACAAATGAGCAAAAAATATACAGTGGGAAAAAGAAGCCTCTTCAGGAAACGGTGCTGGGAAAATGGAAAAACCATATGCAAAGAATGAATCTGGACTATGAACTCTCACCATTTACCGAAATTAACTCAAAATGAATCAAAGACCTCCACTTAAGACTCGAAACAATAAAGTGCATAGAAGAAAACATCAGTACTAGGACCTTGAAAACATCTTTTCTTTTTTTAATAAATTTTTTTGTTAAAGATGTAGTTTTATTGTTTTCAACAGAGATACAGAGACAGAGAGAAGGGGGAGGGCCCAGAGCAGTCTCCATAGTTGTACATCATTGGTTTTTTCCACATGGTTTCATTCCACAGGCTGGCAGGGCTGCATAGGGCAGGAACTGGGCTGGGGTCTCATCCCAGTAAGAACTGAACTGGGGGCACTCCCCAGTTCAACATATGGGTGCACACGGGCTGGGGCCGGGATTCGATCCTCGGTCCCCAGGGTTCAAAGTGAGCGCTTAACCCACTGAGCCATCCAGGCTTCCCCTTGAAAACATCTTATTAAGCAAAATAAGTCAGACTGAAAGAATCAAGAAACATATGACCTCACTTATAGGTGGAATATAAAACTGAAAGTAACAAAGAAACAAAGACTCATGCACACAGTCAATAGTTTAGTGGTTACCTGAGGGTAAGGGGGGAGATGGGTGGGAGAGCTAGGTGGGGGGGAGTAGAGAGGAGGAATCAAACATACAGTGATGGAAAATGAGCTGATTCTGGGTGGTGAACACATAATGCAATGTATAGACAATGTAATGTAGAATTCCACACCTGAAAACAAAGTAATTAATATCAATCAATGTCACCCCAATAAATTTAACAATAAAAAATAAAAGAAAGAAAGAAAAAAGAAACAAACATAAATACTAAACTTATTGACCTTGGATTCAGGGAGGACTTTATGAACTTGACCTCAAAGGCAAGAAAAGTAATAGCAAAAATAAATGAATGGGACATTATCAAATTAAAAAGCTCTGCACGGCAAAGGAAAACATCAGCTAAAGAGGCAACCAACCAAATTGGAGAAAATATTTGCAAATAATGCCTCTGATAAGGGGCTGATATGTAAAATATATAAAGAACTTGTACAACTCAACAACAGAAAACCAAACAATCCAATTGAAAAATGGGCAGAAGACCTGAACAGACACTTTTCCCATGAAAACTTACAAATGGCTTAACAGATATATGAAAAAATGTTCAACTTCACTAGCTATTAGAAATATGCAAATTTAAACCACAATGAGATACCACCTCACACCTGTTAGAATGGCTATAATCAACAAGACAAGGAATAACAAGTGCTGGAGAGGCTGTGAAGAAAAAGGAACCCTCATACACTGCTGGTGGGAATGTAAACTGGTACAACCACTATGGAAGGCAATATGGAGGTTCCCCCCAAAATTAAGAATAGAATTACCATACAACCCAGCAATCCTTCTCCTGGGTATCTACCCAAAAAACCTGAAAACCTTAATTCACAAAGATGTATGTACCTCAATGTTCATTGCAGCACTATTCAAGGTGGCCAAGTCGTGGAAACAACCAAAGTCCTTTTATAGATGACTGGATAAAGAAGTTGTGGTACATTTACACAATGGATTATTCAGCAATAAGAAAAGATAAAATACTGCCATTTGCAACAACATAGATAGACCTTGAGATCATCATATTAAGCGAGATAAGTTAGACTGAAAAAAATCAAGACCCATATGACTTCATTTATATGTGGAATATAAAACTGAAAGTAACACAGACTCATGGACACAGTCAACAGCTTCGTGGTTACCTGAGGGTAAGGCGGGAGGAGTTGGGAGAGTAGGGAGGGGACATCAAATATTAATATACGGTGAGGGAAGGAGAACTGACTCTGGGTGGTGGACACACAATGCAATACATAGATGATGTAATGTAGAATTGTACGCCTGGAACCTATGTAATTTTTATCAGCCAATGTCACCCCAGTAAATTTAACAATTAATAATAAAAAAGAATGAATATTAACATCTCTAACTATATTTGTGTTTTATCTATTTGTCCTTACAGTTCTATTAGTTTTCACTTCATGTATTTTGGAAGTCTGTTATTAGGAGCATAAACTTTTAGAATTAAATCATTTTGATGAATTGATCCCTTTATTATTATGCAATCATCTTCTTCATACCTGGCAATGTTCTTTGCTTTCAAATCTACTTCGTCTGATATTAATATAACTACTTCATCTTTCTTTTTTCTTTTACTTTTTGGTTTCACAACTGTTTTAATTATAATATATCATGGACATTTTTCCAAGTCATAGACATCTTTTTTGTTTTTGAGATATAACTGATACATAACATTAGTTTTAGGTATACAACATATTGATTCTATAAATCTCTCTCTCTCTCTCTCTCTCTCTCTATATATATATATATATATATATATATATATATATACATACATATATATATATACATACATATATATATATACACACACACACACACACATATATATATATGTATGTATGCTGTGAAATTATCATGACACTGACTCTAGTTGGCATCCATCTCCACACATAGTTGCAATTTTTTTTTAAGATTTACTTTATTGTTTTGGACAGAGACAGAGAGAAGGGGTAGGGCCCAGAGCAGTCTCCATAGTTGTACATCATCAGTTTTTGACATGATGTCATTCCACACCAGTGGGCGGGGCTACACAGGGTGGGAACTGGGCTGGGGACCTCCTGCATGGGAGGCACGCCCCCTCAAGCCAGAGGCCGAAGAACCGAACTGGGGTCCTCCCACATGGGAAACACACCCCAGTTCAGTATATGGGTCCACACTGGCCAGGGCTGGGATTCAATCCTTGGCCCCCAAGGTTGCAAAGCAAGTGCTTAACCCACTGAGCCATCTCAGCTTTCCCCAAATTTTTTTCTTCTGATATGAAGACCTAGTCTCTTAGCAACTTTCATATATACAATACAATGTTATTAATGACACTCACCATGCTGTACCTTATATCTTCAGGTCCATCTTTCTTTTTTTTTTTTTTTTTTT